>QQSS02050325.1:0-18220 GCA_003687565.2 Craspedacusta sowerbii
TTGGAGTGTTCACGCCTCCTAGGTATTTATACTGGTATCTTGTAAAACTAACTTAGTTGAGAATGACGAAAGATATTTGTCGATACATGTCCTGCAAACTGAAAAGTGTATTCTTTCTGTTGAAAGTTTAAGTAATTTAATTCTGCTTCTTCCATATGTATATATATATACATATACTTCAGTCCTGCTGCTTATCATAAATAGCATCACAAAACATCAAAGACGAAATATGCTTAGAAAATGATTCAAACACGAAAAATGTCGAAATGCATAAAAGTATATGCAGACATTAAAATGGATGCTACTTCCGTTTTAAAAGTAATATTTGGGTAAGTAGTTTTTAATGTTTAGGTCGTGTAAATAACCATAATCCCAGAAAATGATAGTATCAGTACAGCTTGTTGTTGTGCGGGTTAGTAAGTTCGATATAGAGAGAGACCCCAATCAGACACCCATAACTCATATGGGACCGCAATAAGCTATAATACGGTGACCTCAAGGTCCCCATATCTACATAATGTAGTATCTTAAATAAAAGCCCATTGGCTCGCGCGAGTTTTTTTGACAAGTTCAATGAGATCACCTTTTCCACGACAACCGAGAATCAAGTATCACTCTTAGGTTCATATGAGATCATTTATTTTTAGGATGAAACAGAATGGCATCAGGCTTTCTTATAACTCTTTTGCACAGAGCGAATCGTAAGCGGATGAGATTTTGCGAGATAAACTTGGGTTCAATTTTTTTGACGACCGATATCTAAACATGATCACAGTGTCATCCGCAAAGTGTTGCACTCGTCAAGATTTTATGCCGGCAGGTGAGCCTGTGTTACTGTCACAGCAAATTTAATTTTTGGATTTGAATTGACCATAACTATGCCGCCAGCTAGCATATCGGAACTCACTTCAAGCAAATATAGAGTCAAAGAAACAGTTTTTGGAATCGAAGTGTCTAGGTGCTCGACAGCCTGGCCCTGAAGGTTTCAGACAAATGCCCGGCAGTCATACTACGCATGCGCTAGGTTAAGCGCCATTTTCCAAGGGTCTTTCGTTTGCTGCAAGCAAGGTCAGGTAAATAATTCCAGCTTCTGGTTGCGTACAAATTTTATTATGAAGGCCTAGTTTTTAGGTCAGCTAAAGACCTTTTTGAGGCTAACCATGTTATAGAACTAGTTTGTTAAGGATGAGTACATTTGTATAATTTATGAGGCGTATCCGGAGATCATTTTTGAGATGCCGCATACAAGCTCTTGAGCGTGGCTCCCAGACAAGTTCATTGTTGGTATTGATATCGATAGATTGAGTAAGATTTATGCTGTTATTTTATTGGTGGATGAGCTTGGAGCAGCGATTGAGGATCCTGCTGCCAAGGCTACAATACTTTTCGGGCTCAAACACATGTTACTATGTTAGACAAGGACTGTGGAGAGAGGGACCCCTGTTCCAAATGCTTCCCTGATACGGAAAAAGTGGAGAAGCTAGATTGCATGTGCAAAGATAGGGATTAATGGTCACAGAGAGGCAGGTGTTGAAAAATTATGCAGGACCGTGAGAACACCAGTCCGCATGACCCTATAGTATAAGGAACATGAGAAGCATAATCAGGACACGAAACTTTCGCAAGTTTTTTTCTTATGGCTTGGAAAACTGTAGCAGCAGTGATAATCAATTTGTCCCATATTTCAATGCAGCCTCTTAGAAATGGTGAAACAACTAACAATGGAATCAAGTCAAAATTCAGCAAAATTAGGTCTGTGCAGTAACTATGGCAGCTTAATTCATTTTTTCATGACTTTGCTTGCTGCATTACCATGCATTTTGGTGCTCTGCAATGTATGATTTTTGCTTTTTGCTTTTTGCTTACCATTTGCCACAAAAGCTAATGGCTTCTTGTGCTTTTTGTTCACAGTCATGTGGAAAAAATGTCTGGGGTTCTTCTTGAAAGTTTCTGTTTCATGTCAGTCATTGTCTTCATACTGTGAATTTGGCTGAACAATTTATATCTTAGAGCTTCAAAGGTTTCTGTAAGTAGTTTCAGAATTTTACTTGAAAAAGAATAATCCCTATTCGTTGTCTTGCTCTCCAAGGCACTTCCGAAAAAAAAGCTACTTTAGCCATATCTAAGTATTCTGTCAATAGGTGGAAGTTGGGACAGCACAGATGTGTAGTACAGATTGCACCCATCTATTTCCAAGAATTTACAAAATTCTGTAAGGTGTGTTCTTCTGCTTGGCAATATGCTAAAATGCCTATAAACCTTGAGCGCAACGTTTTTCATGTCAACCTTTAGACTTGCTTCTGTGTAACCTTTGAGATTGTGTAAGATGTAAGCGAAACAGTTTGAAACAGATGTGGCAGGTGCTTAGCGGGTTTCAATTATTGAAGCTGTATGCTATAAAGTTGTTGTGTTTTCGAAAGTTGACACTGACAATGTCTGCTGCATGTCAGGACAAAAATCTAACAGATTAATATGCCTGCCTTTCTGGAAGAGGAAATATTGAAGAACAACCAGGATCACTTGGTTGTGCCTTTGTTTCAATCATATGGCAAGGTTGGTGAACATCGTGTCAGCCTTTGAATAAGGAACACCTTCCAGTGGGAAGACTTGGCTAGATAGAGCAACGCTATTCAATGAAGTGTGCTGACTTCCCAGTGTGCTGATGGCCAACATGGGCATGGTTGACTTAGGATCTAAGTTTTGTTGCTTCAATTTGATAAAATTTTCTTTACAAAAGTTAAGAAGCGAGGAGGCGTCTGACCAAAAAAATTTGCTTGATTTACGTCTCTTCATAACACCTTGTGTGTTATTTGTGTTGTGTTATTTTAAATAGAGATTTGTCTTCTTTTATGAAAGAATTTGGAAACAAATTACTCTTACTTTGCACATCTGTAAACAAGATGAAAAGTGAGAGTCTGGTGTGTGGTTGTGTCCGATGGGGACCTTGTAACAGCAGTACAGTCCGGCAATAGACGACGTATGCCTACCCAAACAACACAAGTATGTGTTGGGCTCCCCATCAGGCTACCGTATATCTTGCCAATTCTTAAAGTTGTACCACACCAGACTGAGTTATTGAAAGTTGGGAAAGTTGTAAAGTGTTTTAATTTGTGGGGGTCAAAGTTGGTAGGTTACCTGCCCGTCAACTTTATGTTTATTCTGCCCCCAACAAAGTGAAGGGAAGTCCATGAAACAGCCATAAACGGCCACATAATCTCATGTAACCAGTATGTGTTCATCTCCACAATATGCCTACACCACACGTAGCCTGCTGTTAATGTAGTTAATCAGTTATGCTGAGCCACTCTTCAAAGTTGTGATCTTGATGTCGCGTTCTGTTGTGAAATTCTGTAAATACTTCACTGTTGTTACTACGTAAATTTTGTGCCTGTTAATTTTTATTGTTCCTTGCCATTGAATTCTCAGGAAAAACCAAGAAAACAGTCGGAGTCGACAGGAGATAGTTTGAAGACAGAATTAAATAGCATTTCTCTTAATTGCTGTGCTTCTGCCATGGAAATCTTGCTCATCTTCTAAGTCGTTCAACAAATGCAGGCCTTCCTTGGTTGTTGGTTAAGCCTCTAATGGAGCTCACGAGTAGTTTCTGATTAAGGGAGGCCACCGGTCTTTGATCTTCATAATTCGTCATTTACATATACTTCTTGCCAGGACTCTTTGTGAAGATTGTCCCGACAGGCTATTAAGTCAGAATGTTTATTCTGGACTTATTAAGAGAATCGCCGAATATGTTATCCGCAAGCGATAGGGCACATGTCCTGCTTATTCATCGGACTGTTGGCGACTGCTCGTGTTATTGGTAATGACCATCATCATTACCTCGTTACTGCGTCGTGGTTCCTAGGAATCTCTTGACGAATTTTGCCTTTGATAAAAAACTTGTCATAAGACTTGTGTAACCGAACACTGCACATAATCTGAAGTAACAGTTTTAACCGAAAGCAAGATGGTCAATTGATGACCAGAGAATGTCACTGGCATGTCACTGACCTATATTCTTGTTAGCTGCGTTTATCGTTGCCTTTATAATTGAATGGGCATGTTCCCTATTTTTGTTAGGATCATCTATATCTTGCTATGACGCTCAAGGATGGAAGTTCTTCGCGCTCATCAAGTGTCAACTCGCTGCAATTTGTGTCAGAGAGATATGGATCTAATAGATCCTATGATCACTACAGTATTAGTAAAGGTGGAAGATTTGAGCTGATGGTAGAGCATGGGAAGTCTGTTAAACATA
Organism: Craspedacusta sowerbii; assembly: GCA_003687565.2. Lineage (NCBI taxonomy): Eukaryota > Metazoa > Cnidaria > Hydrozoa > Limnomedusae > Olindiidae > Craspedacusta > Craspedacusta sowerbii. The sequence continues at coordinate 4,256 of QQSS02050325.1, forward strand.
ACCTCAAGGAGTCTACTTGCCGATTATTTCAAGTACGACTGCTATACTTACTGGGTTTTTGTAATCAAGGTTAAGATATGTGTGCAAGCTGTTGTTGCTGTAAGATTTTGTTATTACTGGAGAAAGTAGTATGTTCTTGTCTGGATCAAAACCTAATATCCTGGGCAGTAAGATTGAAAATACATTGATAGTATTTTTCTTCTCATGTTCTTTGCCCGACTTAAAACCCAATAAATATTGCCGCTGCCAAGTTGTACCAGTAATTGTTCGCTTAGCATCTGGTTATGTATTTTCTTTGTCGTGGGGGATCAGATGCTAACTTTCCTTTGCTCATCGCTATTGTTTATTCTTCTGAAATTAATTTTGACAATTGCTAATTATGTCTTGAAAGCTTTGTGGTGTGCCTCGCTGTATTCGCTGTTCTTTTTTGACTTGTTGTATCCATTTCAAACTTGAGTTAAGTTTTTACCATTAGACTTTCGCCGAAGTTTAAATGCTTAACTTGATACGGTAAAAATGAATGGAACATCTAGCGTTTTTTGGATTGTTCAGTAGTGTAGTGGTTGCCGCAAAAAAAGTCGAGGCGAATTCCACAGTTTCATGTGCAATTCTGTTGGTGTGAGTTTATATATGAGGCTTCGCTAATGCTTGACAACCGACATTTAACTCAAAGCATCTCCCCCTTTACTTTTGCGCAAATCCTTTGACCTCTGTTACTGTCCCTGTTGTGTTGTTTTTTAGGTTCTTTATTTACCTTAAGCTTCAAGAGAGCTCCTGCTGTTCTACAATGAAATGTTCTCAAGTAGTTCGTGGCTGATAAAAATATTTTTAGTGATGTTTCTCTTGGCAAGCAATGCATTATAGTCTACTGCAGCGCCTTTGTGCGAAGACAAATTAGTTTGTGTAATAAATTTTTGTTATAACATCATGCGTAAATAGAATTCCGAACTAAAAGGTTAGTCTTTTGTTCCTAATTCTTTTCTAGAGTGTCTTCCTGCCACAGGGCTACCCGGAAAGTGTGAGTTCGGATTACCTGGAGTATCAAATTTGGGATTCGCTTCAAGTAGGTTCATCTTTTTTTGCGCATGGCTTCCATTTCATTTGCTGCAATTTGTTAATCTATTAATGTTTTTAATTTCATGACATTAAAACATGTGTCCATCTATGTTTCAGTGATATTTGCATAACGCAAGTATTTATTGAAGACGTCCCTGAAAAGGGGCTGGCATATGTATGATTGTCTTGTGAACTTAAAGAGCCGGCCTTCAGTTCTATAAAATTTATCTCATTTTGCGCAGGCCTTTTGCTCTTCAATTACTGGTACCCTGGCTGCTCATGCACTGCTTAAAGCTTATGGCGTTGGTGATGAAAATGCGACAGTTCTCGCAGCAACAATGACTTTTTTGCTGAAAGATGGTGCAGGCATGATAGGAAGAATATTATTTGCATGGATGAAAGGGTGCGTTTGCTTGAAATTACGACTGGAGCTGCAGGGCAAGTGCAGTTTTATTTTGAATATTTATCCTGCGACTTAGTTGAGTAAGTTTAGCTTTGAAGCATATCGGTGAAACGTGGGTGCATTTTGGCAAACCGGATAACCCCCCCTCCTCCCTCTTAATTTTTCTAACTCTCTTGTTACTGGAAAAGAAAAGGCTTGTTGATTCAAATTTTATATGGCAATCGCTTGTCCGTTCGCGAAAATCTGCCTTACAAGTACTGTTCGCAACCCAACACTTCATTGCGTAAATATTGACTTGGAGGTCCAAAAATTAAAGCTATTTATGTCAAGTGTGGAGTGCTTACAATTCAATTAAAGCTGGGGACGATGGATAAGCGTTTATATTCAAAGTAGTATTATAGCTATATAAAATATGCATTTACTTGGTGGGGCACTCTCATGATACATTTAAGTCGAGGTTAATGGCCTAGTTAAATGCACCTAGACGCTTGTTCAATAACTTGCCCCTAAAAGGCCCGAAGAAGTAGGTTTAATCTACTTATTTGTGTATTAGCTAGATCGATAACAGGGTCCGAAATGTAGAAGAATGTCCTGTATGTATTATGTAACTTTCCCGAAACCAAACTGCATGAAATTGCAAGAGCATCATTTGGCATCGCTTGTAGGAATGTGGACTGGTGTGCCAGCATACTTTTCAGTTTTTGCTTTCTCTAATATTGACTTAAGATTTGTACGCGGGCACGGACTGAAACCATTGAATTAGCCCAGCTCATTTCAGGCGTCTCACTTTGCGTTCGCACTCATACGAACAGAAGCGGGAGTTGTTTGTTTGACATAATTATATAGCACGTTGACGTTTGCTGTAGCGCAGAACTCATTTAATAAACTTTAGAACGCAATCATGACTTTTTCGCGTTGGCTGCATTTGCATAGAATAATGAAGTGCTTCATGGTAGCGCAGAATCAGTCAAACGTTGTATCAGCTTCACTTGAAATCAGTATTCGTAGCACTTCGAAGGTGCTGAGTGCCCTGTACGCATGATGGCTGTTACGACGCACTGGCGATGAGTTATCAGAGCCAATGACTGTGAACGGCACTAGTGCCTACGAAAAGACAAAACTGCCTGTCGTTGGTGCACCAAATGGAATCGTCAGAATCTCTTGTTTATAGATGCGCGATACTTTGATTGCAATGCACCAGGTAGTTTCCGCGGTTTCTTCTTGTGTCATCTGTTCGGTACAGACGCGTTTCTCGTAGATCTTCTGCAGTTGGAGTTGTTAATTTATTCGGTCTTCAGTGCGACTATTGCGACCTCAAACAGACATGTTTAAAGTGATCTCTGAACAAATGCAACTTAAACAAAGCCAGTTTCAGCAGCAGCAGCTGCAATTACAACAGCAAATTCAGAGTCAACAGCAGCAACATAATGATATACTTGAACTGCTTGTTTCGAGTAATCAGCCTGTTTTTAACCCTGGTGCGTCTTTTTCAACTTCAGTGTCTGTCGACGCTACTGTTGCTGACACCCATGCAAATTTATTTGATCGCATTTCCAAACATCTTATTGAGTTTACCTACGATCCAGAAGTAGACCGTTGCAGATCGTTTATAACTGTTGATGGTGCACCACTTCCTGAAATAATGCGAGTACGTTTGATATTTAAAAAAAACTGTCTAATAAAAATCACTATACGGAGTCTATCCTTCCTAAAGTGCCCTGTGATCTGAATTTTTTGGAATCCGTAGAAAGACTCTCAGTGACTTTGGTGATACGAAATCGATTTAGGTTAGGCGTTTCAAAACTTTTCAAATGAAAAAGTCACCGACTCGGGACGTGTTTGCTTTCTACCACCAATTCAAAGCTGCTGCCGAGCGTGCAGAACTAGCGAAAGTTACGGGTGACGAACTAAAAGCTCTCATTGTTCTTGCCGGAATCCCTGACGAAGCGGATGTGAGACAACGCGCCCTCGGATTTCTTGAAAAAATCGCGTCAGTCAAACATGGAAATCACACTTGCCAATCCGCGGGAAGATAGCCGTCTTTTCTTCTCAGTGCGACAAGATTCTGCGGCGTTTACTGCAGCCAGAAACGTTGGCAAAGCCTGTGCGAACTTTAATCAGGTGTCTTCTTCTGCCCATCGGCATCAGCAAACCGCAGGAACGAAACTAGGTACCTGTTCTGAGATCACTGCCGAAAATTCCCGCCCCAATGCGACGCAAGCCAACAGGCCAAAATACGCGATATCGGGAAAGCTTAACAAGCATCGCCGCACCGGTCAGCCACCCGATGTGCAAAAACCAAAACTAACCTGTCACTGAAAACGTCGTTCGAATGCACGCGGTGTCCGATGCATCACGTGCTGACTGGCTTACGCATCGCGTCAACGTTAATGGCATTAAAACACCTATGATCGTGGACACTGGCACCAAGCTAATCATTATCTCAACCGATCTTTGGTACGAGATTGGACGGCCAAAGCTTGCGCTGTCGCACGTCACTGCCAAGGGCCGTATGGGCCGCACATTCCGTTTTAAAGGTGTCTTCAATGCTAAAGTGGATGTGTGGACGAATTTTTAATCTTGACTGCTACGTGCTCGACAAGGCCGATCATAATTTGATGGGGATTACCCAGGATTTCCGCATTGGACGCCGCCTACAAATCGTCGATCGCTTCGACATTTACGAGCCAATCAGTCCTCTCAATGCCGTCCCGTTGTGTTCCAATGCCCAGCAACTCAGCTGAACTTTCACAGCAGATGAACAAACGTTTTTTGACTATTTTCGAGCCAGAATTAGAACACGTTACAAAGATGAAGGCACATCTCTTTCGCAAGCTGGGCGCACGACCCGTCTGTTGTTAAGCCAGACCAGTTTCCTTAGGTGCCAAGCAAGTCATCGACGATGAGTTAGATCGTTTGCTTTCCATCGATGTCATACGCAAGGTGACTACACACTTTGGCCGCTTCCATTGTAGTCGTAATCAAGAAGAGCGGCACACCCCGAGTCTGCGCTGATTTCTTAACTTGACTCAATGCTGGTCTATATCCAAGTGAAACTTACAGATTTCTCCATGCGACTTGTTGGCATTAACACCCACCTTGTTGGCTCCAGTACGAGCTCCTGCCGTTTGGCGTCAAGTCTGCACCTGGCATTTTTCAAAAGCTCATTGACCAGCTTATTGCTGGAGTCCCAGGAGTTCAAGGTAACCTCGATGACATTATAGTCTCTACGTCAAGCATCGCAGATCATATGAGCAGCACACTAGAGCTGCAACTGTTTTTACGAATTTAGGATTTCGGAATGCGCGTGCCATTAGATAAGTGCCACTTCCTAAAGCCTGAACTTCGCTTTCTTGGCTACATCGTGTCAGCTTCAGGGATTCGCCCTGATCTGGAACGCTCCCGTGCAATGCCTGAAATGCCTGTCTCGCATGACGTGCACACTCTTCGTGCATTCCTCGGCACAATCAACTACTGCGGGCGCTAAGCAGTTGCGTGAGATCCTTGACCCACTTGATGCGCTTTTGCGAAAAGAAAAAAAAAACAGTGGGAATAGACTGACAGAAAGCCGCCTTTGACAAAACCAAGTCCATTCTTAAAGAGGATCTTTGTCTCGCCCACTATGACCAAGATTGTGGCTGCATACGCGATGGAATCGGAGGAACTGCTTCTCACCGCTTTCCGGATTGGCCAGAGAAAGTAGTTGAGCATGCTTCTCGCACTTAACACCAGCGGAGCGAAATTGCGGTCAGATTGAAAAGGAAGCTTTGTCTATTTTTTTCATAACATCAGAAGTTTCACAGATATCTATACGGCCTCACGTATGTTCTCCATACAGATCACAAACCTCTACTGGCTGTTTTTGGTTTCAAGAATGGGATTCCCAAGTACGCGTTTTCACGCCTGCAGCGCTGGGATCTCTTTTTGTCGAACTATGATTTTTCTGCTCACCGTGTCAGCACTATACAGACCGGTCAAGCCGATGCTTTGTCACGTCTAGTGGCTACAACGCGCATCGACGAGGAAACAAGTTATTGCTTCTCTCGACGTCGATAAGTTAGTGTCTTCTGGTGTGGAATCAGATGTGAAGAAAATTTCTATTTCTGACATGTCAAGGCTACCATTTAAACTTAATGATGTTATCAAAGCACAACTGAAGGATTGCGTATTTCGACAAGTGCTTCGTTCCGTCTCAAAGGGATGGCCGTACCAGTCACCTGACTCAGCCCAGCTCTGCGAGTACTTTCATCGTCGGTCCGACCTTTCTGTAATTGCAAATTGTCTGGTTTTTCGAGGACGAGCTCTTGTTTCAAACCCACTGCAACAGCCAGTTTTGAAGGCTTTGCACTTAGCGCACCAGGCATAGTGCGTTTGAAAGCTTTTGCTTGCTAGTACGTCTACTGGCCGGGCATAGACGCTGACATGAGCACGTCGTTCGCACCTGTGACGAGTGCCGATCAGTTGCTAAAATGCCTTTGAAGCAAACACGTCGATTCTGGGTTGTTGAGCGTAACTTCTGTGAGCGGAGTTTGTGATTTGCAATAGCTGTTAAAATTCATTAACATAACTCGTTATTCCTTCTGTACGGACGCGTTTCATAGTTATCCGCAAAAACAGAACAGTATTGAAGTGTAGTTTTAATAGAAAATCGTTCTTTTTTGTTTAGTGTTCAGCTGGATTGCGATGCAAAACGATGGAGGTAAATCTGTTTCTTTTAATAAGTTATGTATTGGCCCAATGTTTACATGATTTTTGGGGTTGTAAAGCGTTGTCTTGCGAATCAGGATATGGATTTCTAAACAACATAATGACGGCGGCCCTGGTCATAAGGACGATTTGCTATATCAGATCAGATAGAAGACCTTGTACGATCATTTGAATCTTATACTTAAATTATTTCTCAAAAATTTTTGATAATAACTTGTGCTGTGTCGATCTAGGTTGGTTGCAGACGTTCTAAACGATATTGCCATCTTTTTGGACCTTATTGCTCCAGCTTCCAAAGGTTACTTAATTGCTATTGTGTGTCTTTCAAGTATTGGAAAGGTATGTCCAGCCAAAATAAAATTTGAAAACTTGGTTCGCGCGCAGGCTTATTTTTCTAACTGTTCCATTTTCCGGGAGTTGTAATGTCTGCCAAAATCTACCTACCGAACGAATTCTTATGTACGGTCCGAAGACTCAGTCTATCAGCCAAAGCTGTAAATATATCTGCAAGCCGATTATAGCATGTGAAACAGGGTTATTTACAGTTTAATAGCTATATATACTTGCTTGTGTAAAAAAGGGCTTTTGCGATACTTTTATTTGCTCAAGATCTGTTATCTTTATGATCTATCTGAGTGTTTAGGATGGCTTTGCTTTTTTAATTAGTCCATAGTGGGTGTTGCTGGTGGAGCAACAAGAGCCGCTCTTACTCTTCATCAGGCCCGGCGTGACAACATGGCTGATGTTTCAGCGAAAGATGGAAGTCAGGTATTTTTGATGCTGTGAATGAGAATCAAGCGAATGCGCCACTATAATATTAGTCAGGTTATTAGGAAACTTCCTTATTTTCTTGAAATTTCTTTATACCTTGGTGGCTGCACCTCTTATCTAACTTTTCCTTAATGTTCTAAGTAGACTTCTCTGCATTCCTTGAGAATTTGTCAAAATGTCTATCATGTATAGAAGCAGTGACTTTCTTTTAGGGGTTTGTAGTGTTAATTGTTTTTCGTTTTGCTACAGGAGACTTTAGTTAATCTAATGGCTTTGTTGGCTGGACTGGCAATAACGCCACTTGTCTCCAGCAATCAGCTGTGAGTATCGCTGTGAAAATGTTTATGGTGTTGCCTTGTAAGTTAGGTTATTTTCAGACATCATAGAAAAATTGTTTTGGAAGCTGGAATGTGTCTGCTATCCAGTTGCTGTTGAGTGGTGTTGCACTTTGAGGCATGCTGCAAGTGCTTGAGACTATCTGACAGTGCTGTGGTGCGAAAGTATTGCTCTGCGCGCGCAGGGAGAGATGTGCGACGACGTGGAGTACCTATGCGCCGGTGCTCAACATTTCATGCGTGGGAAGTCTTTCCATAATCGCACGTTAATCGTACGTTTTCGTACTGCTCTTTGTTAGCTTTTTTTTAATCTTATGTTCTGTCTTATGTCATTGCTGCTTTGTTTAGACTGGTATGGGTTCTTTTTTTCGTGTTCACTTTCCTTCATCTGTATGCGAACTACCGTGCAGTGTCTGCGGTAGTTATGGAAACTCTTAACCTTCCTCGCTTCTGTATTCTACTTTCTCATTACCTAAAGACCGGAAAGGCAATGTTGCCCTTAGATGTTGCGAAGTTGGACCCTGTTATCCGACGTAAGTTAGTGTTCTCTTGTAGCATAATCCAGACGCGATCAGTAGGGCTCCGCTGAGGAGCTGGTTATCAGCCCATCACTTGTATTCTGTCAGGGTTTTAACACTCGTCTGCTTTATGCGCTATTAGATTGAACTCGCATTAGCTCTTTCAAATACGGTTTGTTTCAGTCTGAAAGGAAATGTCGTAGAACGTACATGCTCGTCGTTTATTGCAGATCCTGGTTACAAGAGCCGTATTGTTCTCGGTGCACAGTTTAGCAAAACATTCGCAACGTAAGAGCAGCTTCATTAATGTATGTGTCACTCGGGTAGTAATCCCAGAAAATATCTTGAGGAGTAGGATTTATTTAGCTGTATTTTGAGTTTCGTAGCTTTAGTACCGTACTATATATAAGTCGTATTAACTGCTTTAACTCCATTGCTACATATTGTTGTTGATAATACTTCATGCGGTTTCAACGAGTGTCATCTGTTTTTTTTTCACTTCGAGAAGGTGCCGTTCTAGTATATTGTAAGCTTTTGTTTTTGAATAGCTTGGTTTCTTTAATACTAGGTTGTTGCAAATTGATGCCATTGTTGTATTGCTATTATTATAGAGGAGCTTTTTTTGGCCTCCTTTCTTTCGGTCATCATGATTAGAAGGATGATGAATGTTGTTGTAATATCAATCAATCTTGCATGCTGTCATGCTTTTGTAGACTCAGTGACGTGCAAGGAATGCTGCATCTGAAAGATCAGCACCCGATGTTCCTATTGAAGCTAGATTGTGATTCTAAGCGAAGTCTGAGTAAGTGTGAAGCACATTCCTTTTTTGTGACAATGATCTACACTTCCCAATACATATGGTTTCGGTGTCTGCTCGTCATTCATCTGGTTGTATTTCCAAACCTGGAAACATATACTTCAGAATTCTTCTTACATGAAGTTAATTGCTTTGGTGGCTTGGACTTATTTGCTTAACTTTATTCGGGGTAAGTAGCTAACGTATGGCCATGCCTTTTCATGTCGATTGTTATCATGTAGGGACGGTTTCCGTAGTCTTACACAAAAATTCTACCCACGAGGATCTCCTTCTTGGTACTTGTCAGGCCCTTCTTTTGGACTTCTTCTTTCAACATCCGTATCCTCACGTAAGCAAGGATAGTCCAATGATCATTTGTTTCACTTGAGAATTTTCTGTTCCTTACCGTACCTTGGTAGGGATTTGAGAGTAAAATGCGTATAGGAAGCTCGCTGACTCCTTCTATTAACGTTTGTTTTAATGCATTCTTTGGCGATTTTTACCCGTTCTCTCGCATGCCACATCATTGCAAGTATGCATTGTAACGGCTGTTGTTTTTAGACTTGGCAATTCGAATCCGCTGACCTGCAAGTTGGGATGATGATGCTACAAACGAAAATTCAAGCATTTAGAAGTGGTGAGCATTTTTCGTTATTGATTTTTAGGAGAATTCTTGTATCTATGGCTTAGCTCATTTGGTGTTGATCTTGTCCTCATTGTTAGTCAGCCTAAGCCGATTAGTTTTTGATGAAGATAGTTTCAATAATTTTCCCTTGGTTTTCGTGGGATCACTAAGGAAAACGTTGTGGAAACGCGGCATTTACAGTATAATTGTAAAGGTCGATTCCCGCGGTTTTGAAACCTCATACCTTACTTTGGACAACTTTGTTGGTGGCTTCTTAGAAGCCGTTAAATTCACAGATATTTCTCCAGCTTAGAGTTTCCATTGTATAATTTTTGAAATTATCGGCTCAAGTATGGGCAAGCCGTTACGTTAAGGAGTGCGGCTGACGCATGTGTCCGTTTGTTACAGTTTTTTTTTTTGTTAAGAGAATCGTCGAGTCTTCCTCGTTGCCTTCGGCATGTTCGCCGTAATTTTCATTGTTATAATTATTTTAATTATTGTTATTTTATCATTATTATTATTATTATTATTATTGTTGTTGTTTTTCTTATTATTATTATTATTATTATTATTATTGTTATTACTATTATTATTGTTATTATTCTCGCGCTGGTGTGCGTGGAGCAGGATGGTTATCGGAGTAGATAAATGGCATACTTTCGGAATTCGCAAGCAGTGAAGCGCTTCAAAGCAACTCAAGCCTAATATTCTTATTAACAACCGAAAAGTGAATCCCGTTAACATCGGAGAATCATTTGCCTACCTTGGTCGACATTTGGACTTCCTTATCTAGGAACAAATCATAAACAAAAATTTATTGATTCCTTCACTACTCTGATGGACCGCGTAAATAGCCTTCCACTTCATCCACGCTTCAAGCTACTCGTATACCAACGCTTCATACTATCTAAAATCAGTTAGGACTTGACAGTTTCCGACATAACTGAATCATGGGTCAGGAAAGTTCTTGACAACAAGGCACGGCACTATATTCGGCTATGGCTAGACTTGCCAGTTAGCTGCACCCTCATTGCATTAACCCTCGGCCAGAATTGGTACGGCCTCGGTATTTACCTTCTTTCTGCACGATTTTTGCAATATCAAGTGGCATATCGTAAGTCTCTTAAACTATCCAGGAATCCAGACGTCGTTTCGATTTACAACAGCACAATTTCTGGCAAGAATATCCGCCCGGATAGCTATACATCGGCCAAAGCAGTCATAAAAGACGTTCGCAGGAATTTTGAGAGTCGCCTTCTTTCAAAACTAACGACCCAGTCGCTAGTCATGAAATCAATATGGGACCAAGGTCTCTCTACCTGTGCAAAGTACTGGTCTGTCGATCTATTTATACTTTTGCAATTCGATGTTTATGCAACAGTCCATCCAACCGTAGCGAAACTTTCAAATGGGGTAGCGTTCCTAGCCCACATTGCCTTCATTGCCAAACACCCCAAACACTGGGTCACGTTTGATGGTGCAAACAAGCACTCAAGGAAGGAAAATTTCACTGGAGACACGACTCAGTCCTTCTGCACTTCACCAAAGCCATATCCTCCATTCCCAATGTGAAAGTATATGGTGACCTCAAGGATGGTGATCTCTTCATGTCTCCAAGTGTAGCGAGTGGGGAAAATTTAAGACCATACCCAATTGTTTTGAAGGGACCGGACATGTTCATAATGGAGTTTACGATTGGGTTTGAAACAAATATGTCAAAAAATGCAGACAGAAAACAACGGCATTAGCATTAACTAATTAACCCAGAAGGCAAGGTAAGGTTGGTAAATCTCTCCATGGGTGCCAGTGGTGTACTGCGCAAGCAGTCAAACCAAACCTTGGAATGGCTACACGAAGTTGGATTAACACAGCGAGATGCTCTGTACACCTTGAAAAGGATTATGAATGTATGCTTACGGGGCACATACTTCTTGTTTTGCCTAAGAGACGATGAGATCGAAATTCCGAAACTTATTCTGCTGAACGCTGTGTCAGCAACCCTGCCATGCCTGCTTGCAGCGAGGGCAGGGGTTGACATGTATAAATTCACTTGTAATTTTGCACTTGTAAGTTCTTCTAGAAAATATATAATTGAAGTTTGAAAAATTATTATTATTATTATTATTATTATTATTATTATTATTATAATTATTATGGTTGTTGTTTAAGTACTCGCCAAGCAAAATGTTGACTACGCTGACCACGATCAAGAAGTTAGGAAAAGTTTCGGCAATATTGTAGGAAATTTGTAGAACCAAAGATTCGCGTTCTTCCTTCGTTTACGAAAGATATCTGCGAGAAGTACTTCCTTAAATAATTCAAAAGAATCGGAACTCGCTCGCTTTTGCTATTCTCGATTGGATTCCTCGATTAAGCCAACCTAAACTCTAGTTTGATGTAGCTCCACCCACCTATAAAGAGATTTGCAAAATCATTAAACGCGTGAAAAGCTCCAGCTCTCCATGTCCAAGCGACCAAATATCGGTTATTTGCTTTAAACGGTGCCCATACTTGCGCAGCTTCATAACCGCTGTTTGCGGCAAAATCTTATCCTCCCAGCATATACCTTAGCCATGGCGCCGTGCTGCCGGCATATGCATTCACAAGCAAGGAGACACTGGTAATCCGGGCAAATTTAGCCCGATAACGCTAGAACCAACAACACTAAGGATATTTACGTCTGTAATAAGAAATCGAATCTTCAACTTTCTTGTCAGCAACGGGTACGCTGAAAGACAAATACAGAAAGGTTTCATCCCTGGATTGAGCGGAGCGCTAGACCACATAGCCTCCATGGGATTCTTAAATAATCACGCACGCAAAAAGCAGCGAAGTATCACTATTTTGCTTCTCGATCTGAGAAATGCGTTCGCAGAAGTAGACCACTCACTTAATTCAACATGAGAAAAATGTTCGGAAAAGTAGACCACTCATTTATATCAACTAGTCTACACCACAACAGTCCACTCCTGTTTATTATGCTTATTAAGACTTCTGTGCTATATATCAAGAGTCCTGATTTTGCGCATCGCTTGGCTATCGCTTTTCTTCGTTGTTTCGCGCAGCAACTGGCTACAGTTTGCGGACGACTGGAATATGAAAACCAAACTCTTCTGAACGCCTTTTCAAGATGGTGCAACTGGAGTAAAATGACAGAAACGGCAGACAAGTGCCATACATTCGGCATAGCGAAAGTAAATGGCTCTGCAAAGCAAGTTAAGCCAAATCTTTGCAAAAACAACCAACGAATTAAGCCTGTGGAGATGAATAGCTCCTTCTCTTAACTGGCTAAAGGCTTCGAAAATGGCTACAGATTCCGATAAGCGGAAATATTACACATCTCTCGTTTCCTGTCAGCAAGTTAGACCTCAATTTCCGCTGCGCCACTGACTTGTGTCATGAATATCAACTGTCTGAGCGGCTTTATACGTCGATCTTGACTCGACTCTAATTCATTGCGCAATTGAACTCGACTTCAATTAAAATCGGCTTTATACGTCGATCTCAATTGATCAGTTCACTTTATACACCCGACTCTAACTCAATTCCTAGCGCGGCGCGCGAATGACTGGGGTGTGACGGGAGAGGCGGCATACAAAAAAAAAGTAATAAAGAAATATTCGGCTCGGAAAACAGCCAAGTTAGCATTACTAAGCTCCTAATATTAGAACCGTTATCATAAATGAATAACGCCTAAGATAGCCTCATCTTTAAATACAAAAAAATAAATACTTTGTTACTAACATCGACATCAAACTTCAATATTTGTTTACAAAAGCAGCTACAGATACTGTTCAATCGAAGGTTTCCTGTCCGAAACACGTCACGGGCTGCAAAAGTTTTGCGCTGGTTTGGGCTGCAGATGTATCACTGCGATAGAAATTCTTATCCAAGATGTCATATACTTATCTCTTTTCCAAATTCTAGTTTCCATGACCGCTCATCCCGGTCACCTAACTTTATCCGTAAAAAAGGCTAAAATGGCATGGGTAAAAATGCTGCATCCGGTTTAAAGCCGCTTTAATGGAGGCATTATCCAGGTTTTCCTATATTTTTGGTTTTAAAACAAGCGCTTGTTTCCTTGCTTACAAACTGGTTATGGGAAGCTTCAATTTCTTCGACTATAGTTGTAGTGTGTTAATCTCCTGAAAATGTAATGATCAAAGATTTAAAGATTTAAGGCGGGGAAGAAATTTAATTGTTTTTGGTTCAAGAAATGGCAACACGAACTTTTTGTATGGAGGACGCGAAGGAAGTTTTTCATCATCAAGTATATAATAATATAATTTACTTACTGTTGCAAATGAAGAACAAACAGCTCTAAGCCTAGAGAGACTCCAACTTTGAACTTTACATAATGGGGTCCTATTTGGTAGATAGGATTTTAAGCCCCTTTAACAGAACTTCATGGTTTACTAAGTCTTTGGGTGATAGAAAGACACAGAAAGTGATCTCCAGTGTATAAGGCTGTTCTGACTATTCTGCTTGATAGACTAATGAAAAAATAATTTTTAGTAAGTGAAATTGCCCTTTGCGATGCTTGGCTTGTGTCTGACAAGTCGTATGGTACAATACTTAACCAAACATGTTGCCCAGATTTGGCAGGAGGGTTGATCTGTAAACGAATGTGTCTGAACATGAAAAACTTAATGGCATGTATGTGCAACAGTCACTTTATAGTTGGAAAGTACCCTGCTGCAAAGACAAGTTTATTAAATTACAGAAAGGATTAAGAACTCATTCTCACAAATTCG
>QQSS02050436.1:0-18220 GCA_003687565.2 Craspedacusta sowerbii
TGTGTGTGTGTGTGTGTGTGTGTGTGTGTGTGTGTGTGTGTGTGTGTGTGTGTGTGTGTGTGTGTGTGTGTGTGATCACGTCCGCCTTCCGTGTATGCAAAGGTTAGACGGTGCTTGTCTGTTACCGAGGCATTTCATTCTATAACACATAGTATGGCCAAAACGGTTAGGAAAGCGGTTGAAACGACTGTCGCAGCACGCGTCTAGAAAGGCTATACTGTTAAGCAGCGTGCGAAATAAAATATAGGAGGGTGATCTTTCACGTACAGGGTTCGCAAGCCTACCCGGGCCTAGATTCATTCAGAACACACACAAAAAAATACGCTAAACAACAATTAGACAGGTCAGCAATTACAAGACCAAACTTTGCAAACCCAGTCGAATATGTACTATGTCAAACTACCACGGCTATAAAAATGACCTCCGAGTCTAGGACATCAGTTTTGCGGTAAGGTTTCCCTACCAGCCGTATAGAGTGATCTCAAACACACAAGTTCCACACACCTCATCCACTCCTGCATTTGCAAATTCCTCCACAAGATCTCAGTCGGAGCGGGTGCCTCTTCAACTTCATAGTGAAACGGTTGGCCGCTCAGTGCCGACTGGAGGGCTATGCTTCTCGATCTCAGAGACTTGAACACCACAAACGCATTGCGAAGTCGCTCGTGCTTAGCAAGTTGTTCAGCCTGAAGCTCTACTTGAAGGTCCTGAAATAAGTTCAAGAAAGTAAAATAGGTTCAATTGAATGCACATAAGCAGGAACACACGCACATAAACAACGCGCAAATTTAAAGTTCTCATACATAACAGAAGGAAACCAAAATTATCACCTGGTCAAGGAGTGACCACTGCGAGCTTGGGCAAACAAAGAACGTGAAAATCCAGCGACAAGAAGACAAAACAAAGTCGAGATATGATATTGCTATATTTTAGAGGAAGCAATTCGTCATGAACTAAACATGCATCACTTCCACGCATGAGGAAGTAAATCATCTTGAAATAAGACATATTAGCTTGGCCCAGAACCTAGCTTGGTCAGAGCGACAGAAAATGGTTAGTACAGGGGCAACAAAAACAGCTGTTCGAACGCCCAATAACTGAGATGCATCAAAGGTCAAGACGCACAGCTATTATCATGACAAGCCCAGCGAACATTAGATCGTGTTGAGACTTCGAATGAAAGAAACCCCCCATGTTTAAAGAAAAACGAACCACCACCCGACCACTGCATATCTTTAAACGCACGGCTGAAATTCACTTAAGGTTGTAGGCTGGTCCAGAGCCTGACTAACTGGACTCTCGCGATCAACGACTAGGAGTGCTATTATCTATCTAAGACGGATGATTGAAATGCTCTCGCCACCTAGTCAATATCTGATAAGAATTACGAAAAATTTGACTGCTGCTCTAACACAAACAACTAGCGAAGAAAAGCGCTCTTTGACTGCATATAACCATAAATCAACTTCTCATTATCGCAGAAAAGGTTGGCGCATAAAAATTAACTGGAATAAGATATTAACTTCGAGACAGGGAAACTCTCATACTCAGAAGTCGCCGGCCAAAGCAAAAGCCAGCTTCGTCCGTCTCTTTTTAAACGCACTTGTAAAGACATACCCAGTGAATTTTCTCTTAAATTTATCTGCACTTTTAGGCCCCAAACAAAGCAGATTAACATGGACGATGATAGCACTCATAGTCAATAAACATCGACATGCAAATTAACAAGCAACAGTAGAAGGTACCTTCAACTGATTCTCGTAAAATGAAATAGAATCTTGCTTTGGACCACAGCACACTTCTATTCGATGCCCCGGCCGTTCTCCGGAAATTTCGAGATGTAGCTAAAGAAATCGGCCACATACTATTCGGCAATAAAGTTGCCTCTGAATAAAACGAGCTAATACGATAACCAACTAAGCTAAAAGCATTATACTCAAAACCTTGTAATTATTCAAATTAAGCGCTGCCAATTATTGAATTTCAATACAAACAAAACACTGACGCAAAGAAATTATTCTAACAGTGAATTTCGGATACACAACTTCAACAAGAAGAACCTTAGTCTGCGTAACTCCTATTGCTTTATTAAGTGTTGATAAAAAGTCCACCAAAATAACATATTCATCACTCAGGCAGTCAAAAATTAATTGTTATGAATATTTTAAACTCCATAAATTGATAATCGCTGTCAGTCAATAGTATTATGTAGAAGCTACACTTCATATTAATGGACACAAAATGACAGCTCAAACTAACTTTAGCACGTTCCCACTGCTTCACAAGTCCATCGTGAAGTTGAATCTTTGCATCCCATGCAGATAAATTTTCGTTTACATAAACTCTTGAGATCTACAAGAAAAAGAGCATTTTCAGAATAAAACATGCTAAGTGATGGATTCCATGATGCATAAAGTCGTATGATGCAAACTGGAGGTGAAAAAGAGAAGTTTTCAGTCCAAGGAATTACAATCTCATTTTAATGCATTTCTCTTGAAACTGATCAAAAAGGCCAGCATCAAAAGAAAACACTGCCTACCCAGGACAATCAAATAAATAGCAGTAAGCTAATACCTTCGAGGGAAATATAGACTCCAGATACTGCTTAAACTCTTGCTCTTGAATCATCTATATAAAAAAACAAGGCCAGAACAATAAGATGTCTTCCTACAGCCAGAGTAATTCAAACTAATATCGCCCAGACATGGCTGCAAACTCAAGTTAAATGATGCAGCTTGCACTCAAGTGCAATATTGACTCAAAAAAGTTTATACAGATGTCGACCACTACCCTTCCAGCCCTCATTAAATTCCATCACAATAGAAAAGCAAATCATGCCACACAGTAAAATAAAAAAAAAGGTAGAGCTTTTCAGATTTCTTCTGCGCAAAAGAAAAGCAATGATTCAATCTAAAGGCATAGACTAAATAAATCATTTTAACTTGAAAATAATCCTGCTTTCTCATTGCATTTAGGGCCAATGTAGGACATGCCCTGGCAATGTTCCAGGATGATGTAACCTAGCTTGAGTGCTTGCTAAACAAAAACTCTAAAATGGTAAGACTTTTACGAGAAAGTCGCAACACAATGATCATCCACTGACTTCGGAGTTGCTGGTTTTAACAGACTTACCGCCTTTAACACTCTTAACCCACTATTTTCTTTTTTTTTTCAAACGGAAGTAAAAGTAACGGACTTTAAAAAGTAATGGAACAAGGATTAATAAAAATTATACTTCAAAGTAACGATAAAGATTTAACGACTAACCAAGTTATTTTTCAAAGTAACTCTCCAACTTTGGTAATATGATTATATGATAAATATGACATGGATTGAAAGATGTTTCCATTATGTTGAAAAGAAAAATAAGACAAGCCTGGCATGCTTACATTCCCAGGCAAGTTCTTTACGAGCAGGACATAATGTCGGGCAAGAACGATGCGCATATAAGCCTGTCTGTATTCAATGTAGGCTTTCCACTCTCTGAACGTCAGCATCATGATCACTAATGAGTACATCCAAATGGCTAAAAAATGGCCCCATAGCTTTGGGGAAGAACTAGCTACATTAGACATTGAAATTCGATCCATTCCATCTTCTATCTCATTCCCACCATGGAAATTAAGAGGAACTAAAACCACCATGCCATAAGGCATTGTTACAAGAGCAAATCTGAGCATTAGCCTCAAAAATCTCAGGTACACTAGAGCATCAATTCCAGCAGTCTTCAATACATCATCGTCCCTTGCATAGAGAACTGGACCAATCCAAGAGAACAAAGACCGAGACTGCTTCCCAGAAAACACCACCTTATTTTCTAAAAGTAGGATTCTAGGCGTGTAGATTATCTTCAATCTTTTTCGAAGACATGAGAAAACTAAAACTGATAGTACAAACACCAAGAGGCCTAGCACAATGACCACTTCAAATGCTTGAGTAGCATTATCAACACCAGGCACTTGTCCCATGGATGAGTTTATGGCAACACATTCAACGCTTGTGGTGACCTGCCTTTTTTTCTGGACGACTGAAATCACAAAACCAAAAACAATTTAAAGGTATAATTACATAGTTTAAGTATAAACATAGTATAAGTATTCACCATTATCCTAAATTCAACCAGTATTTGCAGGTCCTTTATAAACCATTGATGTTAAGACGTAGCAACTGGCACTATGACTCAAGTTTACATCTATATACAGCTTAACTTTTGCTTTCCAGTTTGGCACAAGTAGAACTAACAAGGAAGGCTGGGCCGCAATAAGAATAACACAAAAAAAGCATGTTGGGAATCCACTAGCATAAGTATGCGGGGCATGCATTGCATAAATCGTACTCCAAAGCACTTGACGTTTATATGAAACTCTCGAAAGTAATTCTTATCCTCTTTTCAGGTCTAACAAAACAATTTCTCCTGAAGACTTAGCCAAGAGCTTCTGTGAATCTGTGAATCTAAAATTTTTGCCCTAGTTCAGCGACACGCGCTCCACGCAGCCATCACCGATCTTGGAACGCAACTCTCAGAATATTCTCTGCGACAGCTTGAATACCAACAATAAATTGGCGTTGTAGATCTACACGCTAATTAAATACATCATCATAAAGTCCACATGATACGGAAATATACCGACGGACGGTCAAGGACGTTGAATCGGGGCAAAACGTGCCGTACATAAAGGAAGGGCTTGTTATTTCACCGGTTGCCGATTATTAGTCGTAGCTGCAAAAATTTAAACATACGGGTTTCGCTACGGCGATTTATAGTTAACTCCAGTTGGGTCTTGTTTCGAGTTACCGAAGGAGCTTGCAGCATGCCTACTAGATTAGCGTAAACGGAATTATGTCCTTCACAAAGCAAGACCAATCTCAGCCAGCTACTGTCCTGAAGCAGCAGGTAAGGAAATGCTTTGTGATGCGAGATTTCCTGTGCTTCGCTCGACTTGACTTCCCTTTCCTTAACGGTCCTGCTTTATATTTTCTGGTGTCGCTTGTGAATCCAGTATTTCCGTACAGAATTAGCGTTCTTTAAATTGATCATTACACGTTGGCTCAAATGGTCCTTGAATGGTATGCATTTTCTCGCCGTTGAAACGCGCACGCACACTAGAGTGTCCAAAAAAAATTGTCAAGTTTGTTGAGGCTCACCATCCAAAAGGTTCCCATTGGGTACGTTACGAACATATGCAAAAACGCGTTCCAATCTGAGTTGTACTAGCATCTTTGAGACACCTCGAATCAACTCAGATTGGAACGCGTTTTTGCATATGTTCATATGTACTGTTGAACGCGTTCGAACTAGCATCTTTGAGACACCTCGAATCGAACGCGTTCAACAGTTACAAATCTTCAATTGTTTGAGCTGTCTGGGCATCAATAATCATTTCCCTCACATGTGCAGTCGTTGCTTGCTTTTGTAATATGTTAATGCTTGTTCAAACTCAACTAAGTTTCAAATTCGCTTGGCTTTAATATGTTATTTCAGCTTAAATTTGAAAAATAAGATGGAGCACAGGAATTTTTTTTGTATGTCTGTGTTTTACGGTCGGCAATACTACATATTGCTTAACTCCTTTGAATGAAATTTTTAAAAGTTTTGCGATGATTATCCACAACTTGCAGAAGATGCTGTTTCTGTGTCTCATCAGTAGCAGTGGAATTAAACTCTAGGATAATTTTCGCGCCACACCTTGCAACATAGTTGCCTCACACCAGCTTGCTGACTGTAGCCAAGCATCATTGAACAACGATGTTCCTGGCCAATCAACCAGTGGATTCTGTATGACACCGTCATCCATTTGAGTGATCTCAAAGAATGTTTGTGATATATAAATATGTGCCATGCACGTTGGAAGTTCTGGTAGCGAATTAGAGCCATGAGCCATCAATAGTACTATTTTTACGGTTTCGACCTTCTCATCGCTTGTTACCTGTGTTGACAACAGTGTAGCCAGTGTAGCAAGTTCAGGGCCAAGGTATCATGAATGGCCTATCATCATCTTCAGACCAACCTTTTTAATTGCTTAGTCGTCAAATGTCACCGGTGCATCTGTGTCACATGTGCTTTTAAACCAGGACTGAACATACACAAGCATAGCAAATCAATTAAATCGTTGCAGTCCTTGCAGCTCACAAACAGTCAACTTGAAAACAATCTAGTTGTCGCTTAGCATCAGCTCTATTTTGAAAATATACATGGCTTTTGCCGTCCAGCTTGCTTTAAGAAGTGACCCAAGCTTTGGAACAATGCATTCTACTTACATTATTCATACTTACGCAAGCCAGCAAGGTTACAGAGCTCCTTGCTGTTGTAAGGCTTGTGTGCGTCGCTCAACTGATAGTGGATATGTGACATACTTTCATCTGGTGCCTTTAAGGTTTGGCTCATGGTGGTTAAGTTAACTCCCAAAAATGGCCCAAGGCAGACTGTAAATCCAGAAAGGAGCACCTCAAGCATAAGGTGTCTACAGGTGAGCCACAGCAGGTTTCTTCTGATTGACTCTTCTAACTCCTCTAATTTGCAAGCTCCAGTTAACTTGCCAGTGTTTGAGCCAGTAAAGTTGCAGCACATTCCAATAGCCTTCGATTCACGTTTCCATAATTGAACCTGCCTGTACGCTGCAGCTGCTGAAGTGTGACCTGTCCCAAAATCTGGTGTGTGAACACCTAGCAACTTAGTTGTTCCGTCAGCAAGAGACGACAGCAATACTGGCAATCTGTCAACCAGCGTTTCTTTGCCTAGAATATCCTGCAGCAGCTTCTATCCCAATGATGACGGATTTTGTTGGAGTATATACAAATTTGATGCCTTCGACTATCTCAATGTGTTTCTGCAGATCATAGCGATGATTGTGTTTTTCGATTGCAGAGAAGCAGATTAAGTTCCTGACTCATTCAGTACACTTGCCATCATCATAGGAGATTTATGAATGCTTGTGTTTGTGTGATTCTTTGCATAGACAATTGTCCTTTGACTCTGACGTCTATTTGCACTGTTCACATTTATGTCTGAATCATTTCCTCATGCAGAACCAGAAGGCAGCAATTCAACACCTGCTGCAGTGGTTGAAGGGGCTGATGCTGCACACTGTTTCTTGCATTCTTCTTTCCAATGATCGTTGTTCTCTCTCGATTTTCTGTCAACTTAGCAAAGTAAAACCAAAGTGTCCCTGCTATTGCAGAATAAAGGGCTGTCTGTCTTCATCAATGTTTATTTTTGCGTTGGTTCTTGCATGGCTTGCATCATTTCTAGTTTTCTGACTACTTTTCTTTATTAATTTTTTGTTCTTTTATATTTCCTTGAGTGATGCTTCATCAAAAATTTATTCTCCTGATACATTTCTGTCATTTTCCCTGCAATGTGAACTTTCGCTTGTACTGGCAGTTTGAGCAGCCTTTGACCAAAATCTCATAAACTGGTCATAAACTGCAGAGGCTCTGTCACACATTTTTTTAGCGATGGTAACAGATAAAATTACACATCACGTCTCAGCCTGATGGTAGTATGGCGCCAGCTAAATATTCACATGGAAAAAACATCATCCAGACAAAATCACTGCTTGTTGCTACTCTCAGTACTAGTAGTACTGGTCATTCTACTGCAGGGGAACTAAAAGTTAAAAGGGTAATTAAGTAATAATAAATGTTAATGTAACACAAATAATAACTGTAGAAACTTCTAAGATTTTGTCAAAGAATATATATTGCAAGGTTTTTGAGGTTAGTTAATAAAAATAAGTAAATGATCAAATACATTGCTTTACCAGACATTTCTTGACATGAATAACAAAGGATGACTATGGGACTATTTTTGATTCGCTATATTAAAGCAGATACATGTCAAAGGAGGTTGCTTTGAAGCATGTTCTTTCTAAACAGCATATGAAACTGCAAAGGAAATGACTATTTATGCACCTACAAATAAAAAAATGAGAGATTTGTGACAAATGAAATAGGTAATTGCTTCATTTTGCAGATAAAAACGAACTATATTCGTACTGAGCTAATAACCAGCTTTCCACGCCTCGAGGGGTTTACATTAGAGGTTTGCTCTTGCATGTTGCTGCTATTTAATCACTGGCAAGCTGGGATAAAACAGCAGTTTTATTCACTTTTGACAAGATTTCACGTCTTAGTTTATTAAATTTGGAGGTCACGGGCCACCGCTAAAATAACTCAGATTGAAAAAAATGTTCATAGCTTACCAAGAGGAAATTTTTTGGGTCATGAGAGTCAATAATTTTGAAAATTTAAATATTTTTGGGACACCCTAATGCACACCTACACTCACATTCACACAAAAACACAAACACACACCAATTACATAAGCATAAAGTGCATGTTCCTGCTTAGGGCACATGTCATGTTAAGTAAATGATGCTTCCTTCTTTGGTTCTTTTTTCTGTGAAATGCCTTTTTCATCAACCCTTGTAGTCGCATGCTATTGCGTCTGTTTGCATCTTTTTATTTACTTGTTATAGCGCAATGCTTAATTTTAATGTGGCTGTGTAAATTTTGGCGAAATTTTTACAGGAAAGAGAGATTTGGTTCCTGACAGCTTACACATCCTGTCATGAACGTAATGATTTCCTAAATTGTGCCTATGTGCTGATATTCTCTGATAGCTCTTGATATTCTTGAGGCTGGAATTGTTTTCCATTGCATTCATTTAATATGCTTGTAATACTCCTTAAATAGTTGAATTTAATTATTTCATTAGCAGTTTAGTTATTCTTTATTCTTATTCATAATTTGCTTGATTTCTCGTGAAGAGTTAAGGTTGTTGTTTTGCGTTCTCTATTGTACTGCTCCTATGAGATTTATCTAGTGTTTTGGCTGGTTTTACATGACTAGGCACTGTAAGTGCAGGAGATTTTTGGTAACCACAGTAATTTAATCTTGGATTTAAGTGATAATCATGGCATAGTTGAACAAGATCTTGTTGTATTTGTTTATGTGCTCTGCAGCTTTTCCTGCTTCGCTCAGCTTTAGCGTTATGTCCTTTCCCAAGGTCTGTTGGTTTTAATCTGTGTAGGTTAGTTCTAAATATGCCTGTCTATTCTTCTTTTGTTTTCAATAAGCCCCAGATTCCAACCTAAGATATAGTGAAGCAACTGAAGTTGATTAGCTTGTTTGTGTACGATAGTCATTACCCAAAATTTGTCTTGATCATAATGGTATGTGCAATCTTTGTACAGATTTGTTTGAAGCTGATCCTAGTAAATGGCAAGACATCCGAATTCATTGTCCCATACTTATCATCAGTTGGGGATGTGTCAGAGTATGTTTACAATAATTGGCCAGAAGGTTAGTGAGAGTGTTTCCATTTTGCTGTCTTAGCTTTCTAATACGTATTTATTTGTCTTAAATGTAATACATTGTAAGTTATTTTGTACTTTATGCTCTTTTTGGTGCCTTTCTCTCGAGTTGGCAACGTTTAAAATCCGGTCTCAGATCTTTGTATTACATTTACCTACTCGAAGATTGAGCTTTTCGGTACTTTGAAGCCAAATATTAGGCTCGTAGCCTGCAAGGATTACAGGCTGTGGTAAGAGACTGCGCAACTTGAGTAACGCATGGCGGCTGAATCATTTGATACATTTATTGTTAGCCATGCCTTTGCAGTTTCTTAGCAGTGTTTAAGACTAAGATACTTATATGCATTTCTTTCTAAAGAAGGCATTTATCGTTTTTAAGGAAGTATTCGCACAAGAGTATTTGCTTTAGTGTTTCTTAAGCAATGCCTATTTTATTTATATTATGTGGCCATGTCATCCATATAAATATTCAGTTCAAAGTCTTTTGTGGTGCTAGACGAATACTTTTTACTATCTGTGTTCTCGTAAGAAAAAGCTATTGATTAGCAAGTCTCCTCCATGTGGTTTCATAAATATTCTCCTTAAACTGAAACCATATCCACTGACCTGATCACTGCCGTGGTTGGGTATTCTTATGGTAAAGGGACTAACATGATTCAGGTAGTCTTAAATCGTGTTGAGTAACTACCTCATCATTAATGACATACTTTGAGGTTGATCAAGTTATTATCAATAGTAATTTCAAGTAGATAAAACCAACAAAACCACTCGCTATTTAGACTTTGGTTCACGTGAGTTCTGGTCGCTCTCGCGATTTAGGCTTCAGCCCGCTTGAGTTTCGGTCTGAATTTGCTTTCAGTCAACAGCATGGGCATGGCAAGGAGTGCTGTAGAATGGCTGTTTCACCTCATCCTGCCTGATCGTTATCCCAGGAATATTTCATGTGTTTGTTGCTCACTTTTGTTACGTGATGTTGCTGGAGCAAATTTTATAAAAGATTGAGTCATAATGCCACTTTTTGCTGTCAGTCATCTTCCCCTGTTTCTTATGGGGTTTATGAAAACAACCAGGTTAATGATGATAGTTTCCCAGTTTTTGTGTGTGTGTGTTCGCAGTTTTTTGTGTATGTCAGTAACAGTTTTGGAGCCGTTGAAGCAAAGCTGAAAATGTCTACTTGAAATGTGAGTAATATGGTAGTAGTGATAGTAGTGTATATAATAAGATATAATAGTGTATATTATGAGATGATAGTTTCATATAAGTAATAGCATAATTGCTTTTTTGAAGTGTCTAATAGCGTAATTGCTTATGCTAGTTTATGCGACGTAGTTCTCCCAAGCCGTGTTCTCCGCCTGATCTTAAATGTTGTTAAAGTTGTTTGGATCTTTTCTTTAAGATTGGCTTCCTGAGAAAGATGGCCTGTCCAGCCATAAAGTCCTAAAGCTTATATATCAAGGGCGATTTCTTCATGAAAATGTTACCTTTGTTGGTAATTGCTTTTTGTTATTTAACCTTAAATATGTTTATTTCGAACTGTGATCTCGGCTGTCGCAAGTGATTCCAATTTTCCAATGTTGCCGTCGGATATGCTGTGTGTAGAACTAGTTGTTTTGTAAACTCGCTTTTTTTGCATATTTGGCTGCGTTGCTTCCCTGTTCTATGGGAAATAAGTTGCATTCATTCCGAGACTTGGATTAAAAAAAAAATGGGTCTAAAAACTAGTGCTCAGTCCTTGCTAAGGTGCACGTATGTTTCTTCTTACCAGCGTTAAATATATTGCCTGGCAAGAAGGTTGTCATGCATCTTGTTCAACGAGAAACGCTTCCACAGCTTTACTCAGAGGGTGAGTTTCCTCCATCGTAAGGACGTATAGTGAATTTTGGCCTTTTTAGTGCTTTTTTTCGATCTCTGGTTTGTGAGTCACGCATGCTTGTTTCTTGGTCGCAACATGTTTGCTGTATATTAATATTGTTTGCTGTTGAGTCTTTGCATGGTGTCCTCTCGGCTTGGTGGCTGTCTGTCCGAGAATCGTTTCTCTGGGAGGCAGCCTCAAAGGGGAAGGCAAAGGCGTGTTTCGCTGAAGCATTAGGATTAGTTGACTCGGCATGCCTTGATGGTGTATTGTGGTTAGGGGATTGAAATCCGGATCAGTTGGTGATGTTTGATAGATGACGAGCCCCAGTTAAGGCGGGATGTCTGGACGTGGAATACATTCATGGTATACGACGTCTTGAGGGTCTGGATCCGGTTTTGTATCTAGCTGGTTTTTCTTCGTGGCGCATGAGCGCTAGATCAACTAGTGCATTTTGTGTTAACACCTTACTATGCCTTTAAGGAAATCAATATAATCAGAGATGATGGATCCATATGATCTATCAGATATTTATTTTCATGCTTATAACTGTCCTTTGATCTTGTTTGTCAGTGACCTAAAAAGCTTACGACTGCTTATTTTCGGAAATCAGGTTACTCTATTTAAAAAAAAAACCTGCTATATGTCGACCACGATTTGTACAATTTAACGAAGTAAGATTAGCGACCGCTCATTGGAAACGTTGGTTCATTCCAGGCTCCTAAATTCGTAACGTACCTTGTTTGCGTTCTGTAATGTGTGTTAGTTATCTCTTCTGCTTAGACCCGCAGCAGAATTGCAAGACGGCAGGCCGTAGTTGTTGCTGCGCGATCCTGTGATGCTTCGTTCCTTATTCAAAGTATTCAAGAAATGAAAGTTAGAGCCTTGCTAATTTATCTATCGTATATATTTTATTTTCCAATGACGTAGCGTAGGTAGTGAATGGATCGGGGCGAAAGTATGTCGGGAGTTTCGTATGCCGATAGGTTTCTTGCCATCAGATCTGTCGAAGCCCTTGTATAAGTCGGTTGCCGTCCTTTTCTCCTCCGAGTTGGATAATTCCTGAAGGTGTTTTCTTTATAAGCGATTCGATGCTGCAGTACATTCTTGCTGGTGAGATCGTTCCATAGCGTCTGGACTTGTGTCTCGACCTTCCATTTTGCATTCTAACGGAACTATTTCTATTTGTGTATATTTCAATTTCCCGACGCATTAGAAGCGCCGCGAATGTAATATAGTCTTTTATGCGAATTTTATTTATGAAGGTAAACGCAATGTTTGCTAAGCGTAGCGTGAATGATTGACGTGTGGCTAATATATGTAATTGTAAAAGAAATCATTTCGCGTCAGGTTATCCTCTGGCCTGTTTCAACCCGTGAACCGTGGCCTAGTGGTCATGTTGGCGTTGCGCTTTACAAATCTTTGCGCCGCAAGATTGTTGCCGTTACAGACATCAACTCTTTGCAGTAGCGCTTGGTTATCTTTGCAATTGCGTACCTTATTCTACATGCCCTCCCGCTCCCCTGTAAACCCCCCCCCCGAACAAAAGTCTACGTTCCCGTCACGCCAATCCAGTATTTTTAAATCTCTAGCTAATCGTATGGTTGTCTAACCGAATAAATTGTTAGCCGTGAAATGTTGGTGACTTTTTCTGCGGACATGAATCCAAGGACCGATCTTGGAATCCAAGGAAAGGCGAGCATTTGGTACGCTTCTCGTTTTGAAGCGCCTGAAAGATTCGATGGTTGGTTATCGTTGGTTGATTATTCTTCTGTATTCCCGGGTATGATGGAACCCCACCTCGCCTAGTTGGTCGGCACACGCATTCGTACAGTATGACCGAAGGACAGACACACTCGCTTACAGTACAGCCAATTAGGGTGCCTTTTCAACCTATGGAATTAGGCTTTCTAACTTCTCAAATTTCTCAATTATCCAAGCGCTCTCTGTTTATGATGCCTTGAAAGGTGAGAAACCAGCAAATCTTAGAGTAAGTTGACGGAGTGAAATAAGTACCGCAACACGTTAAAATGAAAATCAAGAGTGTTTACGGATGTAAAGGTCGTTCAAAGAGTATACGAACAAATCGCAAAGATATCTCCGAAGACTGAAATTTCAAGGTATGGATGAACATTATACCTCCATAATGACATGTAGAAATGTATAGCGGAAGCCAAGAAGTGGTGGAATAAGTAAATTTTATTTTAATCTGTGTAGAAAGACACGCAGCAACCTGCAGCGCTTTATTGGTCGCTGCGTGTGTCTTTCTACGAATTGATTTGAATTGGAGATTCTTGTGTTGATGTCCTGTAGGTGATTTCATGGTTTAAATTTGATATTACTACTACCATGGAAGTCCGTACGTTTTATGGGTACGGGGAGTGCCCAAATGACCGGTCACGTCTTATGACCTTGGAATCTTCTTCCAATGTCAGTCATGTATAAATTAAGACACTGTAGCTGAACCATCGAATTTAGAGCCACTGCAGGTAGAAATGGCTACTGTCCTTACAACTGACTGATGAAGCATCGAAATGCAAGCTAGGTCCCGTGTAATTCAACCGTTTGTAACTTGGGAGTGTAACTAGTTGCAATGTGATGATTTTAGAGTTTCTATCTACCAAGCAACGAATTTTAGAAAGAAGTCCAGTTGCCTTTGTTCTTAGCGAGTTCGGAGACGTCAATTCTTCCAGAAAGTCCTGCCTTAAGTGCAACGCCGAGGTACTTCGCTAAGAACTACGTTCTCTTGTTCTTAATCTTTACAGTAAGCTTAGCACCACAATCTTCGTTCCTAAAAAAGGCGCTTGCGTTGTAACGGCGAAAAGTGTAAGGCGCAGAGACAATGCGTCATCGATAATTTCAAAGTTTTGGGAGATATGATACAATTTTATCCCGAACAAACCCCTGTGCAAAACCAGAAGGCAAATGCTAGAGAAAATCGCATAACGTAGCGTTTAGTCCTCAGGACTTACTACAATGTTTTTTGTTTTTATTTATTTATTTTTGCGAACTGTAACTTTAACCGTAACCCAAACCTTAACCTTATGCCCAAGTCTAACGCGAACCGTAGCAATAAATTTCCTTGTCCCAAACCGACTTATTCCAAGAGAAGGAATTATAGTAGTCGATCACGCAGCCGCCTTATTCAACTTTGCTAAATGCCGCCAGATTCGGACCATGGGGGTAGGTATTGAGGAGTAAATGGTACTTTTAGTCGATGTTGCGGAATACAACGCCTTATGCCTTCGTCGGCTTCTGCAAACGAATATTTCGGTTAAAAGCACGAAAAGCCTTCTGCAAATCCAAAAAGAAAGCTGCAGACACTCGCCGCAATCTAGTTTAAAGCTAGGTCAACTAAGAGAGGTTAGGCTAATGTCAGAAACCGCATTTTTGGTCATATACATTTCAGAGGTTTTTGGAAACTCTTATAAGCGCGTGCACATCTCGATTTTTTTGCTTAAATTGGAGAGCAAATATTGGTCGAGAATAGAAAAGACAAAATAGGTCGATGATTACTGCATTTTTTTTGTGAGACTAGATCTGTAGACAGATACAACTATAGCACATTTTAATATATCCAGAAAATTCCTCGAGTTCCTGGTTACGTATATAAGCGATTTTTAGTAATTAGTAACAATGTTATAGAGCCCATGTGTCCCAGAAGCGTTCAGTTAATTCATAATATCGATTGAATCAGTCGGTGACTGTAAGAGATAGTAGAAAGTTGTCACAGTTTTTGGGAAAAGTATTGCATGCATTATGCAGGAGCTTCGCGATTAAAAGGTTATGGTACAAGAGTTTTGGAGGGGTAAATTATTTCTTTGTTTTCTTTCAAGGTTTAAGTGTAGCTCATGCGCTCCAGTCTCGTCGCTTCCACGAAGCAAGTGGTCACAAGGAAGCCTTTATATGTAGCGGTTTTTATTCAATTTATCATAGACATACGCTTACTCGTTCACGAAGGAATTAATATTGTACGCAACACTGGCCATTGATAAAAACGTTATCCCGAATTGCAAACCATTTTCAACTCTTGTGTTGTCGTTGTTGTCGTTGTTGCTGTTGTTGTGGTTGTTGCTGTTATTGCGGTGGTCGTTGTCGTTGTTGTTGGCTTGTTGTTGTTGTTGTTGTGGTTGTCGTGTGCATGAGAGAAACGTCAAAGAATTCCTTGAAATCGGTAAGCGCACCCTTCCATCAAAGACCTTTATATAGTAACCTGAAACCGCTTCCAAGGGATCATCCATAAACGACGTCCACAAATTGTGGGAAGCTTTTACGCCCTACCACCTCGCCCGCCTTTGGCAGACCCCTCTCCCCCTCCCCAGTTGTGGATATCCACACTACCCTAAAACTTGTCGTCCTGAAAAATTTGCTGACGTCATACATCACTATGCAATTGTAGGTTATGGCTAGACATCATCACTAAATTCAAAGTAGTCAACACCAAAACGTGAGATACAACACAGAAACTAATGATTATCAAGCAGAATAGAATTCCTCGACAGAGCTATGCTTTATTACGATACGCAAGACTGGGTCAAATGTTTACCGGCAACATTCTAATAGACGAGTAAGAATATCAAAGGGAGAGAAAAACTGAAATGGAAATAATAAGTGCCTGGCAACCGCCTTCAAGTTTCCAGTGGAAATACAATAAATAATGGTGCACTTCAGACATGAAACCACGAGACGAAAATTGTTGACAAAAATCAAAGGAAACTTCCAAATACTATTTCTCCACAATACTCGTAAGTCAAAACAAACAACATGAACACCCTGGAACATCTATTTGTTTATCTGTAAACTTAGGACTTCAATAATCCATACAAGAATAGCCAGACGGCAATAGCATCATGCAAAGTCTACGCTAACGTATTAAATCAACTCCTACGCCCATGAAGCAGAACGAATTTTCTGTGAATTCAAACAAGAACGCCGTAGGATACACGAGTATAGACAATATATTGCAAAATGGACGTCCAGCGTTCATTCTGGCATTTCGTTCCTCCCGCCATTTCACTTCCGACCAGATTTATCTGACCCCCCTCACCCCCCCCCCCACACACACACAGACATCAACATCTTCTTTCTGGGGTGGACGTCTTTGAAGCACGACCTCTATAGAACAGGTCGTGTCACGAAAACGTTATGAAAGGGATCTTTGGCAAGCAAAAGAGCGAAGCATACAGCTCAAGAACCGAAAGTTCATCTGCATTGAATAATCAGGTCTTTCAAGACCATATGTCATTGCTGAAAATATCCTCTGAATATTTCATTTTCAGCCAGTTCGATTATGTCTAGCAATTACTTGCCTCTGATTAAAGATGGCCGCACGTCATCTACATCGCAAACAAAAGCCACTTCTGGTCGCACAGAAGATTGGAAGGGCGTCTGACATTTGACATGCACTAAAGTCGCTTCTTCGAAAGCTTAACTAAACATACAAATTTCTGCTAGTCAGCCACAAAGAAAATTGGCAGGCTAAAGTAACCTCACGATCTCTTCGAAGAACTGGTCATTCTCTGCGCGTCAACAAGCTGTCACACTACTCTGATCCTAGTAACCTAGATCCTTCGACATCTTTATCAACGATGTTAGTCACGGCGACATATTAGTTATTTTCTGAGGATTTTTAGACGTCCCAGGATTCGTAATCCTGAAACGGTTTTGGGATTAAAGTTAAACATCTGTCTACAACAAGCAAGCAGGAGACACAATACAGTGCCAGTCTTTAGCAGATGTGCTTTTGGCTCGTCTTCATGCCCTGACACAGTAGAGTTGCACCGAACAGAACATTTTCGTCCAGTATCACTCGATGAGAATCTGACGTATGGTATGCAAAGGACCGCAAAAAATTTGATTCTTTGGCAGGTAAAAAAAACTTATTATCCATATTGCATCTTCTGGCAGGCTATCTGAGTATGAAGCTACCATCAGCATAAGTCAAAACACTCAGTCGTTAGTACAATTTCTCTCACCGTTAAACTTCATAGCTAGTTGCATTTTATCCTCAAAAATCAATTAATAACTGTTCTAATGACCTAAACCTTCTCCTTTTTGCCAGGTTCTCTCTGCGAATGAATTTAAATAATAAAATCAATTCCTATGAACAATACGAGTCAACTCCACACAGGCTCTCTGGCCATTCCGAGTCTGAAAAGAAATTACCGGGCTAAAAAAAGCAAAACTTGCTGCTCTCAATAAAAAGCGACACAATTGTAAACGAATGTATAAAGATCTTTGACAGTTTCTACAAGAAGATAGGTCAATCTCTTCCTTGAAGGGGTGTCTGCCATTTTTCACAAAGACTTCATGGAAAAGAAAAAGAGCACATATGACTACTGAAATAAAATTTTATTTTGCAACGGACTTAATTAAAAACCTACACAGCATCAATTTAATAGCATCGGAATAAAAAAAAATTCAGCCTTCCGCACCATATACTGAAAAATATTGCACATTATCAAAACTCCAAGTTATCTTACCCTTTAATACAAAAAAGAATTTAAAGCTCCTCGTGAAGTTTTCCGGACAGAAACGCAACCCAGACTGCACATCAAAGACGGATATCCATTGTCACGATACAAAACCAAGAATGCATGACCAGGTCTGTCCACCGTACGTCCGTGAAACTTGAAGATGGCGAGTGAGACTTGAAGATGGCGAGTGCCACTTGCCGACCCCGCCCTTAGTTGCTTCGCGAGAGGCAGATGGCAATTGCCAATGACACAAAGCCAATAAGCATGGCGCCTAAAACGAAAGGTTATGGGAAATTTTGAAGGCAGGCATTTCTCTAGAAGCGTTCTAGGGTACAAAGGCGAATAAAACATTTTTATTCTTCACCTCACCCAACCGGATTATAGTTATATTGTCTTTTTCTGTTACGTTGCTACTCTGCTCTGTCCATCAATCCATCCATCCATCCATCCATCCATCCATCCATCCATACGTCCGTCCATGCATGCATGCATGCATGTATATATGTATGTATGTATGTATGTATGTATGTATGTATGTAGTATGTATGTATGTATGTATGTATGTATGTATGTATGTA
>QQSS02050547.1:0-18219 GCA_003687565.2 Craspedacusta sowerbii
CACACACACTCTCTCTCTCTCTCTCTCTCTCTCTCTCTCTCTCTCTCTCTCTCTCTCTCTCTCTCTCTCTCTCTCTCGCACGCAACAGAGCTTCCCCAATTGGCTATCTAACTCACCCACCTATCTACGTCTAAATACATAACCTACCGCTCGACAATATGCAGCAAAAAACTACGCCAAAAAAAAACTCCGCAAATCGGCTATGTAAGATTATCAAAGCGCTAGTCACAAACACGATAGCTTTATGTGCGAGATGAAAAAAAGATGATGCAAATATGATAGAATGAAATCTCTAACACTTTGCCCTTAACAAGATTAACAAAAACACTGTAAACAAATAAAAACTGGCGAGAAAAACACTTCATGCAGCCAAGTAGCTAGCCCAGCAACGCTAAAAAAAACCCTTACAGTATCCGCCATTTTTCGCCTATGCACATTTTTATTTGGATTTCTTATGCGCATGATTCAATACACAATCAAACGTAGCAGACGGTGCTTGGGCGTGGCCACGAGAGGCAAAACGGAGGGGTACAGAATAGGTCACAACTAAACCAAAAAGGATTGGCAATTCAACAGCCGCCTGCCCCCCTTTGCCCACCACAGTAGAGTACATACGTCACGTACAGAAACGACAACTCCGCGGACATAACGATGAAGCTCACCTGGAAGGTGTGGAGACGAATCTTACCTTCGATAACTTGGTCATACACACGCTCCTCCACAGTGATGATGACATCGAACTGGGAAGCGAGGTCGTCTTGGAAGCGGTGCGGACTTGGCTTGATGCGCTTGTTGCGATCGAGCATGTGCAAGATGCCATTTTGCTTGTATCTGATCACGGTCGGTTAAGGAAAGGTGTCACGACAGAAATTCACACAGCACACCACGTGAGAAAGTCATCAGCATCAAGCTGAATCTAACAGCTAGCCTGCTCTCACACTCATCAGCTCTCAACTCCAACTCACTCCCCTCCTAAACGCGTCTAAACATTGAAAAAAAAAAACCGGCAGAAATCGCTATTAGCTTACACTCTGCAGTTGGATGTCGAGTCGGAGACACCAATGGACATGTTGACATGACCGTCACTCGAATCAAGACACTCGAATTGTAAGGGACTTTCCCTCGCGGTGGGTCTGCAATCGCCGAACGTTTTTAGCGAAGTGAGGGTCGCATCAAGAGGGAGTAGGACCACCAGGTCATGCTCTATCCAGGCGTCCCTTCCGGCTGCTCTGCTACCGCATCCGCAACAACCCAGCTGCACACACGTACAGGTCGTCGCTCTTGACATATTCTACAACCAGTTGACTCTGACCGTTTGCTCAACTTCCAATGCAAACCGCAATAGAAGCATAACTTGATCGATCTATGTAATATCTGCGTAAAGATATCCTAAAAAATATGGTGCTCCGTGAAAAGGCTATCAGCCCAAAATGTTATGTATTCTTTCTAACCGGACTAGTTGCAACTTACTTTATGCTGCATTATATACTTTTCTATTTGTATATTTGTCAGCTGGCGAATTCTCTTGTTAACATGAAGATGAGATACGAACCAGCGCGTGTTTTTATTTATTTATTTTCTATTTTTTGATAAACGCGGTGCAAGCAACGCAAGTTTTCTTTGCACGAGTGAGTGCTGTGAGTCGTGGTGAAAGCCAGCAGCTCGGATATCATACCCGAAAGGACGGTTGAGTCTTGCCATCAAGCAGAGGAAGATAATTCTGGCAGAGATCGATCAGATCTCGCGTGCAGTCTCTCAACCATAGCACATACATACATATATTTATCAGGTCAACGAAACAGCCAGTTACTGCTTGAGCGATGTTGTAGTTGAAGTTCATCGCGATCAGTTTTGTGTCACTTCAGTAGCTGTCAGTTTTACGATGTTATGACGTACTACACGTATGATGTCCAACCTTAACTTGCTTGGTTTAACTGCCGCAGGTTTCCAAAACCCTTAGGAATGCCGGTACAAAATCGAGGCGGCGACATTTCAAACCACTCCTGCTTATCTGCTCGACTCTCCTACGGAACAGTCGAAGGGATGTAGGCCTTGCGTTGGTCGATTCGGCAAACGTAGCTCGAAAACTTGCGCACATTGAGCATTCTGCTTAGGAACACGATGTGGCATATTCCACGCTTTCGAGCCGTGCCGCACAGGCAGGCAAACAGAAAGAGGCTATTGACGTCACGCGAAGGAAGCTTTCGAGGCAGCTATTATTGACAGCCTAATCTTACATGGCCGATAGATCCTTTCGCAGTGATATTTGAATTCAAGCTCTTCTTGATCGGTCGATGCGTAGCGGAGTTATACTTCTATCTGCTCCCCATCAATACTTGAAGGTCTTCGTACGACCATAACAGCAACTTTGAAAGTAGACCATAGCCGTCTTGAAATGCGTGTACGTTTGTGCCCGATCATTAATTACGACATCGCCCTTATGACAAGCCTCTCGCCATAAGCCAACACCTGTTTCTAGTGAGCTAGTTCGACTGCCAAATGCTACGAAAAGCTAAGCGGACAGGAAAGCTTAGTGTTGCTTGGCCGATTAATTTATTTTAGGACTTCGAAACTGAAACTCACCTTCCAAATATTCTAGAATGCAAACCTAGTTCCTGTGCACCGATACAGGCAGTGTGCGTATGCTGGGGCGCAGGCACGTGGGTACGAAGGATAGAATTTCTCCGATCATCCGCAATCAGCTTACCATTATTTAAAGATGCTTGGATAATTAGGAGGAACGCAAGTGGGCGACAGACGCATACATCCATCGAGTGCCGCGAAGCGCGGAGTCGTGCAACAGTGCACACATCCTCACCTTCAACACACACAGTACCCTGTCGTAAGCACCTCTAGCTAGAAGCACACAAACCTAGCCCGTCTATTTTCTAGCGAGACCTATCAGCTGCCCTGCTGGCGGTCACGACCAACTAAACTCACAACTGGTATTGCTGACTGGACTCAGAAAGAAAGAAACATCCGCGTGGATCTCGAACAGAGCGCATGCGTCATCTTTCTATCAACTATGTGAACTTGGCATCGAGCTTTTCTGAGAGTCTTGACTGCATAATACTGCATAATCGCTCTAATTGACATCCACCAATTGCAACATACAAGGAGCAGTCCAAAATTTGTAGCCAAAAAGACATGTTCAAGAACCCGTAGGAAGTAGCAGTCAATAACATCTACAAAATATGAACGGTTGCACTAACATAGCGCGCAAGACGGATTACTTACAATCAATTATCACCAACATATCGCGTAGGCCCAACCATGAACGACCTCCTGCGGCAAACAGCCTATGGCTGGGAAATAATGCTTCCAAGGTGGTTGGTGGTGATGTGAGCAAGAAAATTGACGGTAAGGATAGAGTAGGGCCATGTTAATAATACACGGATAATGCACAGACAAAGCAAAAGTTGCGCTTGACGTAAGGCATTACGATAGTATCTTAGCAAGCCCAGCCAAAGCGAACGCAGCGAGCCATTACCTCTGTTCACCGCACACAAATCGTCACATTGCAGAAGCGCAAATGTCTAACGAAACGATTGCGCGAAGGTAACTTAGAGGAAGAGCGAGCATCGAATCAACGATCGTGAATAACGACAAGCCCGGCATTCTGTTCGCTTGGTTGAGAAACTCGCCTGTTCCTCATAATGCTTACTGTCCGAGCGCTTACACGCTGGGTGTTTTCACTCGGTGCAGTTCAGCCGGTACACAGTATCAAGGCCGAAATAAGTAAGAGGGTTGAGACGAAGGCGTGTCATCAGTTCTCATAAAAGCCTAACTCGATAATAGACAAGAAATCTCGTTCTCGCCTGCACGAGCTACACATTTGATGTGCACATTCGAGCATACGACCGATGATGATGCTGATGATGTTGATGAGCGAATATATACAAGAGGATATACTCAAACGACTGACTGACCGCCAGAAAGATCGACCTGCAAGTCGAGCTCAGGACAAACCAGGTCGCGATGCATTAAAACTATAAGTAAGAAAACCGCAATCCCCCTGGAATCAGGCGCGCGCAAATACAAGAAAATGTGACGCAGTTTCGACTAACCCCGAAAACGACATCCACTCGACAACATCCGCATCCCATGTGGAAATGCCTACCACAACAACAAACACAGGGTAACAAGTGTACCTATCTGGCTTCATTAATGTAATATCTGGCTTCATTCTCGACGCAAGCGGCACTACCAACAGCTCAAGCCAATAGACAAAGCGATATCTATAATAGCAAATCTACATGAGTTGAAGGAAACGCTGTTTTAGCCGCTCAAAAAAATAAAAATAAAAAAATAAAATAAAATAAAAAAAATAAAAGCAAACAAGGGGTACCGATTATAAGGGGCGTCGTCACGGAAACGAATGGTCAGCAAACTTACTTCCAGATTGGCTGATCATTTAAGCGAGCGATATTGCAATCTTACTGGTAATATTGGTATATATATATATATATATATATATATATATATATATATATATATATATATATACATATATACCGCCACTTGAAACCCATATTTGAGATTATTCGGCAACTAGTCGCTCACAAACAACAAAATTGATGCGACTGGCAGGTCGAACGTCGTTACGCACTAACAAATGCCACGCGAACACACACGCACACACACACACACACACACACACACACACACACACACACGATAACATACTAACACAGCAAGCCGGCTATGACACGGAGTTGAAGTTAGGTTGACCTGCACTCGTGGCATTCGCCCTACCTACCTACCTGCCGTCAAACCAGGACCCACGAGGCCCTATCGTTTAATAGTGCCTAACAACAAATCACATTAAAGTCGAAACATGATGGTCAAGTGACATCTATACTGCAGTGTGACCCAGTTCTCGTAGTGTGATCCATCTCTTCACGGGACAAACTTCGCAAAACAACACGTCTTCGAAGTAATGAGCATCGGCGCAGGCAAACATTCGCAACTATGGACTGATTTACGTCACGTAGAAAATGCCCACACATCTACAGTAAAGCTTGCCAGCGACCAGGCATGCTTCATAATCGTCAATTCTTGAAATGCTGGAATAATGGTCAATGACAGTAGCGTTACTAACATGGAACAATCATACAAAATAATTGTGCATGAAATCAGAACTATTAGAAAACGAAGGAAAATCTTTGAAACTTGCACACATACCTTAGAAAATTAGCCTTCCTGTTTTACTCTATAATCCATCTATATTATCACTTCCATACATATCCTATATGGACGAGGCTCTTTAAGTCCGTAATGCCTGCGTGACTGGGAAATAATTAAAAATATCTAAAGCTCCAGTGATTTCGCATTCCTGCAAGCGTCATATACTTGTTCAAAATTGAACCCTGGCAAAATTTCTCCCAAATCCGCAAACTTTTTTAAGTCCAGAGTAGGACAAAAACAATAAGACGTACTTTATCAATTGGAAATGCAGAACTTTTTCTACAGAAATTTAATGGTTTCAATCAATGATACTTCCTTTACTGACATAACTAGCTAACAATATTGACATTCTCCTCCCCTGTCCTACCAATAAATACAAAAATTGTCACAAGTCACATTGTTCCCATTTTCAGGAAAGGCCATTTTAAAATAAGGCCACAGTGAACTTATAGCACAAGTCCAGGTAGATAGTAATTAAAGGGCAGTACAAACTACAACTGCAAAGAACAACCTGAAGCAACAATACCAATGAAACAGCCAAGCATGCAGCACATGCAGATTAGTGCGGTCACTGCCATGCTTCTACATGCTGGGCAAACCCCTAAAACATAAGTTACTTCAGTAGCAATAATTATATACTTACCGGAACAAATACAATAACACCATAATAGCACTTTGCTTGGCCTGGTTTACCAGCAAGGTAAAAAAAAAATTATAATAAAGTGAAAATAGTACGAATAACATGATTTTGTTGTAGCTTTCGTACACCAGCCCACTCGCATCCAGCTTAGCATCAAAAAACTTATCTTGAAACCATCGTGCCCTCGTCTGAACAGCAATGAGTGGAGCAAGTTGAAACATGTGCGTGTGCCCGCACAAAGAAAACGCTTAATAAGAGTCTTCTCAGGAAGACTTGCATTTGATCGAAGACTTAACTTTTATTCTTGCATTCAACGAAGACTTACATTCGTTGCATAGCGTCAAATCTTGTTATGCTTCTTGTTTCTGTCAAGTTTTAAGTATCAAAACTCTCTCGTCTTTGAATGCTAGGCTCAGTTGAGGGTCATTAACGCGTGCAACACTAACTAGGCGTAGAAAAACAGAAACTGCATGCTGTTGTCGTGGAGGGAAGAACATGAAGCGGATTGCGATAGTAGCAAACATTGGCCAAATTCATATAAGATACATTCATTGACCAACCGATACATAGATCACCTGGCAGAAAGGTTACAAGGATTGACTGAAAGGAAATAGATGCCATAAATACACGCAGCAGGAAAACGCCGGATATTAACTTCAGCGACGAGAAATACTTCGATATTAAACAGGCACCGCCCTCCTTTTCCAATGTCACATCAAACCTGAACGAGCTACAACCACATAACGTAAAGCTACCGTTTATTCCCTAACTTATACCCTCACATAGCGCAGTCTTGTAAGCAAACAACGGACGAATATTCTTTGATCAACGCTTTCTTTTACCGTGATACAAAAAGTATTCCTAACGGTTACGCATTAGTGTGCAGATGTTAAAACTTTTCAGCCCTCCATCAATCTAGAACCAAATAAATGTGAATAATATGCATTACATCAGTAACCTCCAACAACGTTCTCAGAATGATGAAACACCGACAAATGGATGGCAAACGTTTAAGCCCTTCGCCAGCTCCAGACAGATAAAAACTCAACTTCCGCTCAGAACGCCAAACACCAGCAGTGCAATTTCCTGGAAGAACTCTCATAATCCAGAGAAGTACCCATAAAATGTTCAACCGGCTAACATGCCTTCTATCAATGTCTAAGGTCTGCCCCTTCAAATCTGAGCCATGAGAACAAAACAGCAACAGGGTTAAACTTACAATAAATCTCAGCAAAATGCTTGGACTAGGGACTATATTCCTAATGGACCTTGTATTTGCTGCTATAGGGCAGAATATCGCAAAAAAATCTGTATAACGTTTGGTTGGCACTATAGTCCACAAAGCTAATGATGGTAGAATCAGCAGCGTTAAGCATGATTTGCAAGAGAAGCAAAGCTTCTTGCTAATAAGATGCCTGTGCAAGACACACTCTTGCATGGCATATCTTTTAAGCTTACATGCGAGTTC
Organism: Craspedacusta sowerbii; assembly: GCA_003687565.2. Classification (NCBI taxonomy): domain Eukaryota; kingdom Metazoa; phylum Cnidaria; class Hydrozoa; order Limnomedusae; family Olindiidae; genus Craspedacusta; species Craspedacusta sowerbii. Next base: position 7,296 of record QQSS02050547.1, read on the forward strand.
CTGTATGCACACATACACATCACAAAGCACATGCAAATTATGAGGGTCATCGCATCTTTACTACCAGCATCATACAGTAACACGAGTGATTTCAGACATCGATTAGAAAGAAAGACAATTCATTTAGCTGCTAAAACTGTATTTGCTCAAACAAACAACTAATGCTCAGGTCATGCTAACACATGGCATTCCAAACTGAAGGTCTTGTTCAAACCAATGCTACATCCTTGACACTCCTTTCCAGATACTGCACAAGCAATAGTTCACTTGTGAAAATCTGTGAGCAAGCAAATACAAGTTAGAACAAAATGCGATTACAACTTCTCTACAACAGAAACCTGCAAAAACCTCTGCACTCTTGAATCTGAAACCTGTATGTACCTAATATGCCAGAGAGAGGGTGACTCGACACTAGTACTATCTCTACATTATAGCCATGCCTTGATTCACTAAAAAAGCACCCAGCAAACGAACCGGCTCCCTAAACCGTCTTTTCCTAACTAGACACTTATAATGGAAGGATACAGATTAGGATCCTTGTGAGCGAGATCTCGATACATCTGCTCGTACGGCGTGTCGAAGGGGTATATATTAGGATTTCCGGCAGAAGGACCAGGCAATTTCACGTGCGATCCTGATCCGTACGACTTGACATTGAAACCTCGTTTGCTGTAAGATATAAAACGCCGGCGATAGATGTGGGTCGAGAATATCTGGAAAATATCTAGCTTTAAGAGACAGTTTTCAGCTAAAGCTACACTAACATCAACAAAAAAAGGTCAGCAAACATCGAATGTTGACAATAAGGCTACCAACATATATAGGAAACCTTAATAAGGAAACTTTAATGAGGAGTACACGATGCACTTCCAAATAAACACCTTAAGCAGCTGTGGGCCTCCATGCTTCTGTTCTGGTTGCTGCTACAGACGACGGCGATACGTAAGTCCTTTGAACGGCTCATCGCAAGGTCCAAAACCATGATCTCGCAGAGTTGAAGTAGGGTAAACTGTTGATATCTTTGTTCGCATACAGACAAGGTCGATTAGTAAAAGCTGTATCCACGATAGGTTTACACACACGTAACGGCGCAAACGATGTCGACACCTATTCAAAAAGAGATGCATTTTAGAGCATTGTGGGTAGTTGCTTAACCAGGGTGTTAAGTATCAATTTAAAACTGCATATTTGAAAATTATTTCGTTTAGTGGAAAGTTTGGGTAATATCTTAAACAATTTAAGCTTAACTTGTCTACAAATTTACTTGTATAAGCTAAAGCATTTTTTTTTTTTTGGCTTCGTAGTTCTGCTTAAATTACGAACAAAAGAATCCAAACGACCTTTAATAAGTCCCAGCTCGTTCAGTCACTCTGCGGGAGGCGGAGGCCCTACCAAAACGACCCGCTACACGGTCCCTAGAGTCACAACACTTTACAAAATGGCGGAAAGAAGACCGAAGAAGAAGAAGCGGGTAGGCATGTGTTATTATGCGTAAGGTATTTAATTCACCAGAAAGTGTGCGTTTCACATTTGACTGTCGTAAACAAGCTTATTTTAAATGTAGCTGAGTCCGTAAAAATTAGGCATATGTACACTGGGCCTGGTACTAATTAGGTTTAGTGTCTCATCCAGGTCTCTCGAAACAGGATCTAATAATAATAATAATAATAACAACAACAACAACAACAACAACAACATTTATTTCCACTCAGAAACCATAAAATTCAAGTAAATGGCCTTGTGGACGAGATCATTAGGTAGGCTAGCCTAGTAGTGACCACCTCATTAAGGATGAATAAACGCACATATAATAAAAATTCAAACAATGCCCAACACAAATAGTAGAAATAATAGTTAAAATAAAATAACAATTAAAAAATTCAAGAAACTCGTAACACTGCACAAGAAATTTCTTTGCTATATATCACCAACAGTATACCAAAATATATCAAAAATCAACAGTCAACCCCACCAATCAAGAAAGATAATCACCAACACCTCGGAATCTTTCGCATATACTATTCAGTAGTTACACACATTAATAAAAACACAAGAGTGACGAAAACCAAGCACATTGTGGTGTCACTAGTAAAATGTTAGTAAGCAATCAGAACAGTAGATTTTATGAGTAGTTTAAGTTCACTAATGGATAGTTTTAAAGGATCTATCCCTGAAGATCTCTCTATTAAGTTGCTCCAGTCTTCTATAACTTGAAACGTGAAGGACTTGTCACCATATTTGTAAGTATTTCTGGATGGAATGTATAGTTTTCCATTTGCGGATCCCCGAGTATTGAATCCATGCACACTTCTTGTTAGAGTGAGATACTCGCTAAGCGCCCGGGGCAACATGTTACTTAAATGTTGATGTGCAAAGAGGCAGTTCATCATGCTTATTTGGTCTGCAACCTTTAGAATCTTGAACTTCTTATATATTGGATTAGGATTAGCATTGAATTCTGAAACAGAGATAATTCGCATTGCATTGTTTTGAAGTTTTGGAACTCTGTGGAAAGATGCCTGGGTACAGAGTGACCAGACCTGATAAGCATACAACAAGTGTGATGAGAAAATACAATGATAGACACTGAGCAGTTCAGTAGTTGGCATGAAATGCCTGAGTTTTGCAAGAATCCTATTTGCATTTAATAGTTTTGGAAGCAGGAACTTGCAGTGGGCCTCACCAGATAGTTTTTCATCTAGATGAACTCCAAGGTATTTAATTGTATTTTGAGGGAGTAATGTTATGACCATTTATTTTACTTTAAAGGATTTGTCAATTTTTTTTACTGTTTTCAATAAATATCATCAATTCTGCTTTAGCCTTATTCAGTGAAATTTTATTGGGTATAAGCCAATTAACAAGCAGTTTTGGGTCTATATTAAGTCTCTTTTGGACTTGCTTACAGCTCTTAGTAATTAGCAGTAGATTTGTGTCATCTGCAAAGAGGTAAGCTCTAAAATATTTCAAACTATGGTGCATGTCGTTGATATAGAGAATAAATAGTAGGGGACCAAGTACTCATCCCTGTGGGACACCGTGTATGATTGTTGATAGTGAAGATTCAAATCGATTAAAATTGTTTCCTGTTCGTTAAGTAAGACGAAAACCAGTTATTGATTGTACTACTAATGCCATAATATTTAAGTTTACCTAATAAAATATCATGGTCCACGGTATCAAAAGCTTTTTCTAGGTCAATGAAAGCACCACGGGCACGAAGATCCTTGTCCAAGGTAGCTCTTAAGTTTTCAGTTATATCAATGATGGCATGGGATGTCAAGTGATTTTTTCGAAACCCAATTGGATACCTATAAAGTAATTTATGTTTATCTAAGAAGCCACATATTCTGTAAGCAATTATTTTCTCAAAAAATTTCAGGTTAGACAATAGAGAAATAGGTCTGTAGTTGGAGAAAATTGATTGAGAGCCTTTTTTGTATATTTGAATTATGCTATCTTCAGCATATCAGGATGATTACCTGTAATAAAAGAATGGTTGATAATGTCAGCTAGTGGTTTTGCAATCTCTAGTTGCAGCAACTTAAGGAATCTAACTGGTATGCTTAATGGGCCATTTATTTTCTTTACATTCATTTGATTTATAAGCTCACAAACCTCTTCCGCATCAGTGGGAAGGTATTGGAACTCGCAAGTTCTGCTATCACGTAAATAGTATGTAAACAATTTAGATCCTTAGTATAATTTTTTTTTTTCATAATTTCTGTTGCTGCTGTGGCAAAAGTTTCCAAAATGTTCTGCAATTTGTTTTGGGTCCTTGATTGTATTTCCATTGTATTCTATGCAGTGTGGGCTATCAGTGAACTGTATTTTGGTGTTAGTAATCTCACGTATTCCAATCCAAATCTTTTTCAGATTTCCTTTATGTTCAAGAAAAAACTTGCTATAGTATTCCCTCGTGTTAAAACGATGTAGATTTAGAGCTTTGTTTCTTAACTTGCAATAGTAGCCAAGAAGTTTTTTTTTTTTTCAATAGGATTTTCGTATTTTTGAAGCCTTGTTAAAATTGAGTCTCTGACTTGCTTTAATTGCAAAGAATCATTGGTAATCTATGGCTTCGATCATTGCTTAAATTCTCTACATGATTTTTCTCAATGGCACATATTTATCAAGCAAGTTTTTGAGACACTCGTAGAAATTGCTAAATGACTTGTTCATGTCACCAAGCTCGAGTTGAATCAATTTATTCTAATCTACCTCAGGAATGTCAAGCAGTACATTTTGCCTCGCTCCTTCATCAAAGTTTGACCATGATCTTATGTGTAAATTGTGCTTTTTCGGTAAATGTTTTTGGTATTTATGGGGTACAAGAAGGAATGATGGTAGGTGGTCTGATATATGAATGGTGAGTTGCCACTGATCATTTCTGGGTTTAGATTATTAGTTAAGATGTTATCAATTAGGGTGTCACATAACTTTTTATTTTTGTTGGTAGAAGAATAGTTGGTGTTAGCAGGTTGGTTATACAGATATCAAGAAACTGTGAGGTGGGGTTGTCAGCCTCAGTTGCAAATAGGTTAAGGTTGAAGTCCCCAGCTATATATACGTGTTTGCGATGCTCTAATCCAAGTTGCTTTAGTTAAGGACTAAAAAAATTATTGTTGAACTGGACTGCATCCATGCTGGGATGTCTGTAAATTACGCCTATAATTGTATTAGGTCCTTTTTCTTTAATAAGTTCAATAAATCCACTTACAAGCTCACACAATTTATATACATTAAGGTCAGGCCTCACCTTACATGTTAGATGGGTTGAGACATATATAAGCACCCCACATTTTTTGACTTCAGTGGTCACACACCCAGGCACACTATATCCGTGAAGAAGTACGGACTCAGCAACATCAGAATCCTCAATCTTAGATTCACTTATACGTATTACATCAAACTTGAGGTTGATAATTGTAAGAATATTTTGGAGTTCATGGATATGAGATTGCATGGAATGTATATTTAGATGCAATATAGAGAAATACTTGCTGGATTTTCGCTTAGCTTGATTGAATTCTTCGTAGGAGTAGTAGTCACAGTTAAATATTGATTAAAAATTGTATCGTCACTGTCAGTATTACACTGTAGTATTTGATCTAGCCTTTATTACATTGCTAATGTTTGCGAGTAGATTGCTTTGGGAAACTGAGATATCAGTAAACTGGCACTAATCCATATGTAAAGTCCTATTATTCTCTAAGACTGACGTTGAATAAAAGTCCATCTTACATATTAGGTTTGTGTTATAAGATTTTAAATATATTGTATAAATAAGATTTTAAATGTTTGTCTCTGAACAGTTATATCGGACTTCGATTGTCGGACTTATAATAACTATTGTAACTGGATTGCTTAAAAATCAGTTCAGAATCGGAAAGATCTGTATAAGGTTATAATCTCAACATAACCCTGCAGTGAAAATAACACAACTTAACTGTGATCACTACTATAAACTGGCTTGAAATATCATATACTCTCGATTATTAAGTGTGTGATAGCACGTCAGGTTGGCATATTTAAATCACCTTGATTTAAATAAGTTATCCAAGTCAAGAATTAACGTAAATGATTTCTTTGGGCATAACTTTTTGACAGACAATACACATAATGAATGCAAGTTATATTTCATGGGTGTTGTTATGAACAGTTTGCAAAAAATAAAACATGTGTAGTCTGTGTCTCTATGCTTTCTCTATTAGTCTGTATTCTTGATTATCAATACAATGTATCGTAGCAATTCACAGAAGAATTACTACTTGCACACTGACTAGAGTGAGAGTGCATTGTTATAAAGTAATATTGTTTGTTCTCTCTAGTTATTATGGCAATATTAAAGAAATTTTTTAGATCAATTGAATAATTGCCAACTTCTGGCTTACTGATCAAGGTCAGGGTCAATTATGCCCATGGACCTCATGATCCACAATTTACAAAATAGAAGCAGAAAATATAAGCAATGTAAGTAATTGAACGATTTCTCCGTTCCCCATATGCAGATGTGTTTCGTTCTATGTGGGGCTCATTTCTGATATGCATGGGAACTAGGGTGCTTCTAAAAGATGAAAGTATCAGGATAGTGTTCTCCAACCCTCCATTACACGATGCTGGTTAAAGAATATTGCGATGCTCTAATCCAAGTTGCTTTAGTTAAGGACTAAAAAAATTATTGTTGAACTGGACTGCATCCATGCTGGGATGTCTGTAAATTACGCCTATAATTGTATTAGGTCCTTTTTCTTTAATAAGTTCAATAAATCCACTTACAAGCTCACACAATTTATATACATTAAGGTCAGGCCTCACCTTACATGTTAGATGGGTTGAGACATATATAAGCACCCCACATTTTTTGACTTCAGTGGTCACACACCCAGGCACACTATATCCGTGAAGAAGTACGGACTCAGCAACATCAGAATCCTCAATCTTAGATTCACTTATACGTATTACATCAAACTTGAGGTTGATAATTGTAAGAATATTTTGGAGTTCATGGATATGAGATTGCATGGAATGTATATTTAGATGCAATATAGAGAAATACTTGCTGGATTTTCGCTTAGCTTGATTGAATTCTTCGTAGGAGTAGTAGTCACAGTTAAATATTGATTAAAAATTGTATCGTCACTGTCAGTATTACACTGTAGTATTTGATCTAGCCTTTATTACATTGCTAATGTTTGCGAGTAGATTGCTTTGGGAAACTGAGATATCAGTAAACTGGCACTAATCCATATGTAAAGTCCTATTATTCTCTAAGACTGACGTTGAATAAAAGTCCATCTTACATATTAGGTTTGTGTTATAAGATTTTAAATATATTGTATAAATAAGATTTTAAATGTTTGTCTCTGAACAGTTATATCGGACTTCGATTGTCGGACTTATAATAACTATTGTAACTGGATTGCTTAAAAATCAGTTCAGAATCGGAAAGATCTGTATAAGGTTATAATCTCAACATAACCCTGCAGTGAAAATAACACAACTTAACTGTGATCACTACTATAAACTGGCTTGAAATATCATATACTCTCGATTATTAAGTGTGTGATAGCACGTCAGGTTGGCATATTTAAATCACCTTGATTTAAATAAGTTATCCAAGTCAAGAATTAACGTAAATGATTTCTTTGGGCATAACTTTTTGACAGACAATACACATAATGAATGCAAGTTATATTTCATGGGTGTTGTTATGAACAGTTTGCAAAAAATAAAACATGTGTAGTCTGTGTCTCTATGCTTTCTCTATTAGTCTGTATTCTTGATTATCAATACAATGTATCGTAGCAATTCACAGAAGAATTACTACTTGCACACTGACTAGAGTGAGAGTGCATTGTTATAAAGTAATATTGTTTGTTCTCTCTAGTTATTATGGCAATATTAAAGAAATTTTTTAGATCAATTGAATAATTGCCAACTTCTGGCTTACTGATCAAGGTCAGGGTCAATTATGCCCATGGACCTCATGATCCACAATTTACAAAATAGAAGCAGAAAATATAAGCAATGTAAGTAATTGAACGATTTCTCCGTTCCCCATATGCAGATGTGTTTCGTTCTATGTGGGGCTCATTTCTGATATGCATGGGAACTAGGGTGCTTCTAAAAGATGAAAGTATCAGGATAGTGTTCTCCAACCCTCCATTACACGATGCTGGTTAAAGAGAAGCTGTTTTGATTAATTGTTATCTAAAACTTTGTTCATAGTCAAAATAAAAATCAGATTGATCAAAATTAATATTCAATAGTCATCTCAGTCTTATCATTTATGCTCTTTAACCATAAACTGTAATTTGGCATCAACTTCTGAGACCTTAGTTGGTGCAGAGAATTTGTTTCTTTGGTCCTCGATTACTCGAACTATATATTGCTTCTGTCAGCATCGAGTTAAACTCTTGAATCAATGCAACTCCACCTTCAGCCAAGTTATTAACGACTTTGAGAGATTGCACAAGACGTTTGCTTTATTGCAATATACTTTAGTGATGAACAGACTTACTTCTTGCAGTTGATGCCATATCTTCTGTTCATAGGAAAAATCTCTAGACTTCCGACACCTGGTGCCTGGGTTAGTCGATCGTATTTCCTGCAAAAAAGCCACTTCCTTATAGAATAAATGGCCTTTGCCATCCATCGAGCCCTGCGAATTGCACCTGGGTATCGAAGCCATTTCACCTAAGAAAATGATTGAAAGTTCAAGCAATTCACAGTAGTCGTCACTAGATTGAAATTTATTCAGCTGAGACTGTGCAAACGTGATGACATCATCCTTCCAAAGGAACGATCATACTTGCTTAAGTGTTATCTTCAGCTGCTGTACAAGATGATTTCTTGGCAATAGAGGGCTAAAAGTCTTTTAAGTGGCCAAATAACTCCTTGTCAGGAGGCTGTGAGGCGTCATGAATGCTGCAGATGTTATATCAAACAGAGACCCTTGATCCTGTCTCTCAAGCCCCAGTCGTCACTAGCTTCTGGAATTGCTTGTGCCATTGAAGCCGCTGTGCGATCTTGGACCTTATTGACAGCTAGCAATTTTACCAAAAATTACATGTCTAAAAAAACAGAATCTGAATCTGGTTCATACGGGCTCGTCTTATAGCGCTAGCACTTATAATGACTTATTCCACATCTTTTTTTAGCAGGCCTGTAGATGCCAACACAGAAAATATATGTGCAGCTTTTCTGTCAGAAATATTTTTCTATGAAGAGCTGCAGCTACTTGAAGATTCACAATATCCACAGTGCCTCTCGCTGCGTGTCTTGGGGGCTTTTGTAATGGATGGACGAGCTTCAAGCTCAGCATCTGAAGGCTGTGATGAATTCTCATCGCTAGAAGTAGAGTTACAAGTGACATTTTTACTGATGTTGACACTCCTATTGAGTTTACTTTTGGTTAATACTTTTCAGCTGCTATTTTCCAGCTTCGCGTTCTTCCTTCAGTGCAAGTGCTTTGTCTACACCATCCATGTTACCTCTCCGACCTTTCTCAGGCTGACCAAGTAGAAACAATCAGTCCTCATCAATCTTGATGGTTGACATGGCGTCCTGATAGCCAATATAAAAAAGATAATTTAGACCTTCGTAGAATTTCTCCTGATTAGACCGATTTGTAGCCGAAGCACAATTTATATTCTTCTTGATACACTGCCATTCAGAGTGCAGTTTGTGGACATGGTCAACCACGTGATTAATGGCTTTTGTTGGAATTGGGGCCATCTCCCAAGTCGGCCACAAAAGTGAAACAGATTTGTCAGTATTTTCCTTCAAACTCATCAATGTGATAGTAGAGCACAACCTCATGTCATCGCCACATGACGAAAGTCTAGAATATTGAAAAGTTTCATTTGTTGCACCGACTAACCAAATGCAACTTGCTAAACGTGTACTGTACGCGGCCATTGCATCGGAGTTCTGTTCCTTACTCTGTCTCAGCGTAATGGATCTGAAAATCTGCCGTCCAGAGGCAAAACCTAGTGACTTAATTTTCGAACGTTCGAAGAAGAACACAAAGAACAATCAGGGTTAGCCAAGGCGGCGCACTGAAATCTCGAGACTTGCTAGATTCCTCCATTAGACGGACGTGTATTCTGAACTCTAAAACGTGTTGAGCAAGGTCTATATATTAATTTAATTCGAAATAATTTTGGCTAGTGAGTCTTTATATGACAAATCGTCAAATGAAGGGTTGGAGGAAATAATTACCTTGTGAGAAAATTCTACATTATGGATGGGACCACCCTAATTGGATCCAAACCCAGCCCTTCCAGTTGGATGCAGAGCACTTACCATTATACCAACAGAGCTGAGGGAACTGATGACAACTGTAGGACATTATAGCTAGCAAATTCAGAAGCATGTTTGTGTGATTGTAAATTCATAAACTGGCCACGTGGTAACTTTATGATTATATAAAAAATTTTACCCAACATGCGTAAAGCTCTACTTAACCTGTGTCTGCACTTTGCCTTTGGTTTGGTACTTTCACCTTGGCTTGCATTTGCATCACTTTACTTGACTAGATTATGTTAGCAAATATACTACTGCTATTAGTAAGCTGTCAAAGTCTGTTTCTCAGCTTAGAATGTACTAAGCCGTATGGATGTGACCATCCTCTGAAATTCAATAGTAGGCATTTGCATCAGGATACTGCTAATTGTCATAATCAGGTGCTACTTTTTTTGTTCAGCTTCTGCCCATAATAATAAGAGTAAAGGTCAAGCAAAAAGATTAGTTTCTATTGCCTGCTCATGCCTGCCTACAAGCTTTTTTATGAACACTGCAAGAGTCTAAGAGTTTGTCTACCAGATTCTTCCGCACTTCAACACCAGCTGGTATTTTGCACTTGGCTCGCTGTGCTGTGTCCAGTGAAGTGGCGATTGGTTCCATATAGGCTAGTGGGCACTAAGCACAATGTGGCTCTCTTTGATTTTTAATGGTTTATTATTAAAGTCTCTGTCTATGATGGTAATTTAGTAATTGATGGAGATTAGAGGAGGACACATTTGTGTCGCATGAGAGCATATGGGCACGGGCAGTGGTGGAGCATTGCCCCTTGACCAGTTTGCCAGTAAGTAACAAACGACCTTGATGTTCAGAAAACCTTTTATGAACTTGGCGTTCGGGGTTACTAGTAAAGCATAAAAAGTCAAATCAAGCCAGATGTGAGTGCCCTACTTTAAAAGTTCAGGGGCAATCCTTCCCTCTGTAACTGTTTGTCTAGTTTTGTCTTTTGTTATGCTTGCACTGATGTATTTTGATTTATTTGCATTTATGAATGATCTTAACTATTTTCTGTTTGTATATGGCCTGATGATGAAATTAGATATTGTCGAAAGCTTGCAAGAAAAATTGAGAAAATTCTGTCATCTCCCCTATGGATATTTTTGGGGACAAAATATATATA
>QQSS02050657.1:0-18218 GCA_003687565.2 Craspedacusta sowerbii
TTACATATATCTATATATCTATATATATATATATATAATATATATATATATATAATATATAATTACATATATATATATATATATATATATATATATATATATAGACTCAATGGGTGCGCACATATGTGATGCGTGTCAGTAAGTATTCTGTGCATGTATGTGATGGTGATGTCTTTAGAACACTGAAACGTACCGGTTCCTTCCCTTCCATGACCTCAAGCCATTGCTTCTGGTCTTCCTCCGACTGAGCTTGAAGTGTCAAAAATCTACAAGCAAGAAATGCCCGTTGCATGTGAACGAGAAGAGTTTCGTACAGCCTTTCCAATTCTCACGTCTCTCAAGAAATACGTGTATGTATGTATATATATATATACATAAATACCTGTCAGAGAGAAGCAATTCAGTAGGCCTAGTTCTTTCATTCTACACTTCTGCATCACCTGATCATGGCATCTCTGCATTTGGGTTTAACGAAAGCTGTTCACCAGGATTTATATGCCAACACGAATCGGCCGGAATTCCGAAAGAAACGACGCACTCACCGGTCACCGCTGGTAACATCAAAACAAAAACGCCTATCGCTCGTGTCCGTCGCTCTCCTACATGAAACAGTAGAAAAACATCACAGAACAATGCAAGGCCTGCCTGTGCAGACGAAACAGCCGCAACGCGCAAACAATCGCAAACGAAACAATCGCAAACGAAAAATACACACACACACACACACACACACACACAAAGACAAAATGCAAGTAAAAAAACATATAGCGGATGTCAGACACCCAATAAAACAGAAGGCTATGGAGGAGACCGAGATGATAGCACAGGCGGATAGGAATCCTCTTTTGAATTGCTTAAGCCCACGCCCGTAGAGAACGTTCCCTCCCAATCCAGCGCATCCTTCTCGTGAAGGTAGAGGAAGACGTAGATGTTCTTAGGACTCCCAAACTTGGATTATCGCAAAAGCAGGACTAACGTTATCTAAATTAAATTATTCAACCTCTCGCAACTCTCGACTCAATTACTAAGCCAAGTGTGCTTTGCACATGCTAGTTTCAAGGCAACTGCAAGTAATGATCCTCGTAAAGTATGGAAATACACGCATTTTAAACGACATTACGCTATCTGGGTGCGAATGTTGACGCGGCGAAACAGCAAGGGAGACTGGAACGGGATTCACAACGAATTTGAGAAGCATCTTCCGGACATCACACTATTGCAACATAGACTGAAAATACCGGCTTACCGAATACAGGACGACACAACGAATGTGTCCGTGCTTGCAATCTAGACGAAGTTGCAACGTCAATCAATCACTGACGCACATGCCAGTCAATTACAGCACGCATCATAACAGCAGAAGCACTAGCGCTAAGGTAAAAGTACAAAGCAAGCCCCACCGGCACACGCTCGCATACCACAAGGCCCAGACGAAACGGACACAATCAACCAGGCTACTAACCAGACAGCAGAACCTAACACAATCAAACCAGACAGAAGAACCGGACACAATCAACCAGGTTACCTACCAGCTTCCCTGCAGTCTGAGTGTATGGTATCATGGTCAGAATCTTGTTTTCCTTCTGATATGTACAATAGTGCTTTTGCCAAGTGGTTCCAAGAACACCTGCGTTGACAATAGAGTCAGTCCAGCGCATTGACGTAACCTACAAGCGCACCCTTTTTTGAGGCAAACTTTTTTTCGGATAAGAAAGCAAAACTACAAACGTGCCCTAGAAAATCCACAACGGAGAATACAGAGTCTATAGTTTGCTCCAATAAGATCCTAACAATAAGATGCACTGCGTTCAAGTGAACTCAATCATCAAAGAAGATAACGAATCTAGAAAGGAATTATCAACTCTATGAAAAGAGTTGTCAGATAATCCAGCACCTTCTAGTTTGATATTATAACACTATTTGCAGCGATACCATGTTCGCTGTCATTTAAGCAAGCACTCATTCCCAATGAAAGTTGATCGGAGCTGCAACACGGCATTTCATAACACATACCTCAGACAACGTACATCTCATTATTTACATAGTAATATAAATCAGCTGAATACTCAAAAATCAATTAAAACAATTAAAACTTCGCAAATATCTGCGACAAAGTCTTAGTTATTCGACTGGAGACCAGAAAAGCAATCACCTCTTTTCTTTTCAGACACAAGGAGGTATCCTTCACGGGCGAATTTGGCTTTATAGAGGTCTCCATTGTGGTACCGCTGGCAGAAGCAGAGGCAGATGCATGTATTCACTCATACAAATAATTGACAGGAAATGGTGCGGTAAAAAATATAGGACGCACGCACGAACAGAAACAAAACTGGAAATAAGGCAACTAGCACACACTCAAAAGAACCAGAAAGTAGATGCCACGCAAACAAATATCCTTGCAGAGCGTCGCGACAAACACTAACGCACGCACACAGTCTTCGCCTATGAGGCACCGATCAAGGAATCGCAAGCAGAAGGTTTGTAACAGCCTACCTTCAGCACACGATTTTTAAGACCCTCAGCTTCTTCTTGGGCGATTTCAAACCGCTCTCGACTCTGTTATAAAGCACAGAGGAAAATATCTTCATATAGAAATTTTGCAAAAACTATTCCCAAAACAATTCAGGAACTCATAAAGTCTCGTTGAAATAACTGATGCTTGAATCTCAAGCAACAAGTCATGAGAGTATCATAAGATCTAGGCACAGGGTACCACAAAATCAAATTACAACCAGAATTGCAGCCTATGAAATTATGCTCTTATTTCTCCATTCAAAAATATGGAGCGCTGGATTGGTAGCTGGCAAACAGGGCTTCCATAATATAGAGGAACCAATCTAACCTAATGATGAAGTAACTTACCGTCTGCAACTTGTATTGTAATTCATCAAGATATTCCTTGTGGTCAATAAAAACATCGTGACCTAAACCCATAAAAAATACAAACCCATGAACGCAAACAATATTAGAAGCACCTTCTCAGCTCCAATCTTCCTCGCCCATATCGAAAGGCAAATGTATTTAAGAAAGTTAGTGCCCTCCAAAGCTATGTCACAAAGCACTCAATTACGTATACATTAAAATTAATTAGAACCAATTCAAAAGAACGGGTGCAGATGTAAACCATCTGGCTTAAAGCAAATTAGGACCACTAATTCACAAAACTAACAATCATCCTATAGTAAATAAGTGTGAATTTAAAATCACGCTTTAGACTTCACTAAAACAAGGAAGCTCCTCGCAAGTAAAACTTCAGCTTGAGCAAGGTTTCAATCAAGTAAAAAAAGCAGCATTAGAGACACGAACATAAACAAGCAATAAAATTTGACATTATGTTGAACGATTTGATATCTAAATCTAAGGCTAACCAAGGTCTTAATATTTTAGGATTGGCGCGGGCAGAACAAAACACGCAACAACACAAAATATCAGCGTAGAACAAGTGTACCACACTTTACAAAACAAGATTGAATGCAAATGGCACAAGCTGCGTACACGCCAAAGAAAATATAAATTCCCAAATCTATTCAATTCAAACTTTATTGCAACACCAAAAAAAAGCAGATATAACTACCTGTGTGGTAAAAGAGCTGCTGGCCTCGCATAAATGACAGCATCTATATTGAGAAATCAACCACATTACCACCACAAAAGAGTCGCGTAGAAAAGGGACGAATTATAGCATCCTTTCGTAGGCATTCATGCAAAACAGGCCAGGCAAGCCATACACTAAGTCGGATATAACATCAGATAGAATGCCAGCCTCTATAGATATGTAGGCAGACATGCAAGACCTAAACTGAGAAGGCCCAGGCAAGAATAAGAAAATTTAGCCAAACCGATAGGGCAAAACGACGCATACAATTTACTTCTTGGCAAATTCCCTGTACTCACTATTTCCACAAACTCGAATTTCTTTTTCTCGTTAACTTCTTGGAGTGTTGATACGTAGCTCAGAGACTGCTGATTAAAATTTCTAAGTTCAAGACCCATTTGAGCTTCTGCCTGTACAAAAACATCGCATGAAAAGTCAAAATAGATACAATATGTTAAAACTATGCAAAATATTAAGGTGATTCTTGAATGCAAATCCTAATACATAGCTGTAACACTGTTCAGTTGTGGATGTTCGGTAGCTCCTGTGTGCTCCCAATGAAAGATGAATTTTGCCTTAATTCGGGCTCATAATTAACCTGGATTTTAATAACATGCAGGGCGCCATATGATACACTATCAGGGTATATTTCAATCATGTGTGCTGGGCAGCAGTTAGAGTTTTTAGCATCACCATCTGTTCGATGCTTCTTGATGTGTATCTGATTACAAATTTAAACATATAAACATATCCACAACTAAAGTAAACAACCGAAGAAAGCACCTCCTGTAATGCATTCAAATTTTTCTTTGGGTTAATAGCAAGGTGCTTCTCAACCAGACTACATATTCGTGCAGTTTCTTTGTCAAAGTTTTTCTTTTGCTCCTGAAACACAAAGAAGAACCATAACAAAACAAAGCACGATTTGATGGATACACCCAAGACCAGGACACCACATGAATTACAGGCAGCCTTGTCATACGAAAAATACTGAATAGCGTTGGCCGCCTTACTTTCCAAATCACAAAGGCAACCACAAAATATAAAACCAAAGCAGCTAGTCAGTTTTTCGCAAAGCATGAGATATGAAATGCAAATCAAGAAGTGACACAGAAGTATCAGACTCAACGTAATGAAAGAAGATAAAAACTGCTGAATGAAAAATGCTAAAATATGTAAATAATGAATGATAACGAATGCTTTGAGATCCCTACAAAAGAAAACGAAACACATTTCGTTTTAAACACAGACACTCTATGGTTACGTTCTTAAGCCGGCAAATAATCAAAAACACATTAACTTTGCTTCAACAAATGTGCAGGTTTTTCCTAAACCATGGGATCATCTTTACGAATTCTTGAATGGCAGACTTGGTTCCATAGGTACCACAAGCCCCATAGTCCCAATTTTTTTGCAAAGGCTTATTCCAACTGAATAAAAAAGCAAATCCAAAATTTTGCACATCTGCACTCTCATATTGCTGAACCAATCTCTGACAAAAAACGATGCAAAGTAAATACAGAATTATGAATATTTGTATGGTCATTACTTCAAAACACTTCAAGGACATAACATACCTTTGCTTGACCAATCTGTTCCTGGCGAAACTTTTCCAGGGGTCTGATGAGTTGCCCATTGGAGTGGTTGAGCTGCATAGAGTGAAGAAATAATTGAGATAAGTGCCTTAAACATACTAAAATTTTCGAGCTCGAGAGAACAAAAGTTTGCATTATACTTACATGACATACCTTTAATCTTCAATTTTGAAAAACAAAGTCCATACTTGAAATACCCTAACAGGCTGCATGGTAGAAGTAAAAATTCATTTTCATTTAAAAAATTCAAAAGACTCAGATTGGTCGCATTGACCAGAGATATGCGTTCGTATTACCACCAAGTCAGGCTAATAAAAGTCATAAGAGATGCATAGATAAATCAAAAGCAAATGCTTTGGAAACTACAAAGCGATAAATATTTACAAATTTACACCACACTTTCTTAGCAGATGCAAAAACATTTAAGGACACTATTAGAAACAATTTTGGCGAAATCAGTTTAAAGCTTCTATAAGTGGGCACTCAAGATCTCACAGGTTAATCTCACAATGCAGCCTTCCAGAGATGGAGCCTTAGTTAAAACTAACATCATCTATGTAACAAAAAGATTTCTATGACATACCATACGATCCAGCTCCTCTCCTATCTTTCCAACAATTATAGAAAAGGTAGAAAAGGCATCCTCTAAAAAAATACTTCTATTTAAAACAACATTATTGAAATTAGCAAAAACAACTGAGAGCATGCTGCCAAGTGATTGATATCATTAAAATAAGGCACCATGCTAGGCAACAAAGTTTTTAAAGCTAGTTCAGCGCCTGAACCATCCATTGGCAACCTTACACATTGGAATATGCTGTAATGGTAATCAAAAGTTTCGTGTCCCTAACTCTCTAGTTTAAGATACAAGCAACACTATCAAGGATCAGATTATCATGGTGATAACAGTAAGATATTGATGATGTAAGACTTCAGCAAACAGTAACAGCAAACAGCAATAAGATAATGAGCACCAACAACATCACAACATTGCATAAACGCACAAGGGATAGATTGGAGAACTCTAGTCACCAATGACATATGATTGACATGTAGACCATGATGAGTTTGATTAGTTATTAAACCAATGCTACATTAGGCATTCAACATCCCAAGAATCTCAACAAATTCAGGTTAGCTACACATACCGATTTCGATTTCATCATCGGTATCAATTTCTCCTATGTATCGCAACTTAAAGTTCTTCAGGGTGTCTTGAAACACATGCTGGGATTTTGAAAGATCTAAAAGGTAGATGCAAGAGCTTTTACAGGATGCCTGTAATACTTTCATAAATTTGAAGATACAAACGCATGAGACCCAACCAAATACTCCTAGTACTAGTATCCAACCAGGAATGCTAGTTACTTCAAGGCAGTATAGACATTTAGATAATATAAATGTACTGATACACCAGTTGATATCTAAATCGAGCTACCAAATCATAAGGAAAATAAATTTTTGAAGCGCCATAGCTCTGGATCATTTGATGCTTAAAAGCGTCTAGACACTCAAGTGAAAAAAACGAACAATGAAAACTGAACAACAAATAGCTTAAGTTGTAGAAGCCATTTACAACTTTGTTGCTGCTTATCGTATGGATATTAATTGAGTAACCATATTTAACTGCATTACCAGAAAGTCACCGAACAAAGCAAATAACGAGACACTTGCTTTCTAAAGCCTTTAGGTAGTTTCTGCATTCTTTGACGAGATTCTTGATAGACTCGCTTGTATCATCTAGCTCTTTTTCATGCTCATATACAGTCTCACGAAAATAGGGACTGTCTAAAAGACAGTCACTGAATTCTAGTGGCTTGAGACCCATTGCTGAAATGAATCCTGTTTCTCATTCACCCAGTCTTGTGAAACAATATACCTTGAATGACAAGACAAGGGCCCTTACGGATCCAAGAACTTATCCTCTTAACATAACAGGATAATACATTCCACTTTATGAAGTTAAGGGTAGAAAATATTCTTGAAACATTAACATAAAAAACAACCAGGCTTCAAAGAAGACATTTGCCAAGACACATTGAGTGACTCCGTAATTTAACACCATCAACTGGTGGTGGGCAACAAAGCACACAAATAGAACACGGGAAAGGCTGAAACTTAATAAGCAACAGAACCGTTCTTACTATATTAAAAATATAGGGGGCCAAATCATTCATCCGCAGTAAGTCCAATCATACCACAAATACAACTTAAGCTAATATAGTGCAACATTGGGGGGAAAAAAGAGAGTGTGAGAGAGAGGTGTGTTTGAGAGAGTGTCTGTTTGCGTGTGCGTGTGCGTGTGTGAGAGAAAGACGGAGAGAGAGAAATAGAGAGATATAGAGAGACAGAGTCAGACAGACGGTAAGGTAAGATAGACAGACGGAACGAAGCGGGTACGCAAATCTAATTGCCTGCAACCTGGTGCAAGCGCTCACCGTGGGACAAGATACATTCGGGAAAATCGCACGTGGTTTTGTTTAACTATGCTGACAAATTGCTAGAGTTTTGCGAAAATCTCCACTTGGACGAAGTTCAATCAATAAAATCGAATTTTTAGTGGAGCGATAAAAGTTGAAAAAGTGCAGGAGCGTTCATGGGACAAGAGAGGAATTATTTGACTTGCCCACATATATCATACATATATCCTTATGCCGCTTATATTCTTATGCTTATCTCCAGGGCAGACACTAACTTTCCCGTTCTTGCTTATATTGAGGCAGGTTAAAAGAATTCGGCTTTAAAGGATGCAGTGCCGCGAATAGATCTATTGTCTTAATTTCTTTGGTCGATCAATATCTATCTGATAAATTATGGTGACCTGTCACGTTCTAAGTATATTATGATGTTACTGGAAGATGCCTAGATACCTGTCCTGATTCCATCCTATAGGGAAGAAAAGAGTGGTTACTCAGCGGGTGAGAACTGCCATAATCAAAACAGCTTGCTCTGGTAGCCATGGTGACACTGGTGGGCTGTTGTAGCATGAGCTGCTGTATAGGGTGACCATTATTTATAAATAATTGTAACTTATTAGTTTTCTTTATTAGGTTAAATTTCAAAATTTTAAAAATGCAATACTGATTTCAAGAGAGCAATTGAATACATGCATTTAGTTATTTAACGCAATGATCAGTTTCAAAACTCAGTGCTGTATTTTACATGGAGAGAAACGCTTTTGAGAATCTTTGTACATTTATACCATCAATGGAAGGGGGCCAAATTTAACTACGATCTGACTTTGAGTGTACTAGTCTTATGTAAAATTATTCTCGCCTCAGCTCTAGTACCACCAAGACTTTTCGCGAGGGAGTTAGGGTACAAGAACTTTGATGGTGAACATATTTCAGCCTGGCGAGCATATCCAAGGAATAACCTCGAGAAATCTCACTTGCTTTCAAGTGAATTTTAAGTCCTTCTGAGGCCTCAGAGTAAAATAATTTTTTAGTTAGAAATATGAAAGCATCTTAGCACAGGATTTGGTTAATGTAATTCTTTTTGGTCCTATGGAAGTGGCTAAACCTGGTTACTAAGGGGTGTTCCTCGATTTACAACCCTTGCTTAAGAAGTTGCAGTTTATTAACGATTATATCATTTAAGGTAATCTGTGAGGATGTGCTTATTTTATATGTTTAATTTTTATTTGAAAATCTTCTTTATTTCAAATGCAACATATATTTTAGCAAAAAAAACAATGCTCTTTTCCGTTTATATCTGTGGCTACTTGTGGACCTCAGCTTAACATAACTTTGATCCTGCTATGAATAAGGCTTACTGTCTGACTGCAGTAATCATCAGCATTAAAAATTTATCGCATATAATGCCTTTTGCCATATGAAATTGTGAGTTGTGCTTGAGGCATCTAGTATGACATGTTCTTGTATCTTTGTATCTTTGTACTAAAAAGTAGCATGAAATACTAGCTCTATTTTTTATTACCTCGGGTTAATCAGAAGCATACCACAAGCCATGCCTAGCTTTTTTATGAAGCCTGGAGCTCGAGTGAAGCGCAAAAAAATAGGACAGAAGCAGAAGTCTGTTGTGAGTACTTGCTGTTTATGAAAGCAGTTAAACTGCCTTGCTATTCTGGAAAATCCTTCAATTGGGCTATGCTTTTGTACTTTTCACTATGCCCTACACGCTTGTAGGTCTTGGAAATAACTTTTTAAGATTTAGCCTGATTTGCATAGTAGCTGATGCTGCTTATTTGTTTCAATGTAGTCATCATTTGTCCTTTGGTTCTTTGGTTACTAAATATTCATGGTATAGGCCTTTGATTATGCATTGCTTTTGCAGATGATTTTTAGAATCTGCTTTTGGGAAGTATGCACGATTCTTCTCTATATAGCTTCTCCAGTATCTCAATCACTTCGTTTTTTCCCTTTCAATACTACTAGGGTCACTCATTCAGATCTTTTGTGCGTTCACAAAAGTTTTTATGCTCATCAGTCCTTTTGCTCTCCACAATGCAGTTTTCAGTCGCTGCAAAGAAATATACTCTGGCTGAAGACTTGGCTGAAAGCTGTTGCGCTTGTGTAATATGAATTGTCTATGCAAGAAAAGTAAAGCTTTCATTTTTTTGTTTACTCTTCTATGATGTTCTGCTGTCTATTTTGTATATGGGACTGATATCTTACCTTGCTTTTTATCGCCAAGCTTTCATTCTAGGGTGTTAAAAAGAAAGGGCTTCCAGAAAATATCAGTGACATTGATGATGATGAGTCAGTTGTATCTGGGTAATGTATTTAATCATCTGGAGTATTTTGATAGGCATAGGAACCATGAATTTATCTTTTGGGATTCTGGATAAATGCAAGATGGCTTGTGCTCTGTAGTTGTGGCACTTTATTGGGTTGGATTTAAGGTAATCCTCATGTGATTTCTTCAGCATATGTGGTTTTATTAAGTTTTTTGTTTACATATAGTTATAATTAAGTTTTTCTTTCAAATTAAAAGACTTGTATGTGTCAGAGTCCTACAGAATGCTAACAAGCTCAGGTGTTCCTGTATTTCAGTGATGCAAATTCTGGTGTTGAGTCTGAGTCTGACGAAGAGACTGCGCAGGAAAAAAAGTTGCGCCTTGCCAAGGAATATATCAGCAAGCTTGAGCTGCTGGGTAAGTTGCGCTTCGCATATCTGAGTCAGCTTGTGTATTGGAAACCTTTTCAATCTTCACACTGTTGTGTGATTCCTTGCTGTAATGCGCAAAACTTACCTTTTGTTTAAAGTTTACTCTATAGTAGCTAGTTTTATTTGGTGAATTGTAAAGAAGGTGAAGTCCATTAGAAATCTTATACATTTTCGGTGATGTTTTCCCTTACCTGAAATTTTTTTTCTTCGCCTCACAATATGTATGAAGAGATTAGGAAGGCAGGTACTATTTCAAGCAGTCATGTCACGTCTGTCTTCATCCCACCATTTTCAAAAAGGCAGTGAATTCTTTTTGGATAGCGTGAACAGTTGACAGAAATTTACCTTTTTTTATGCTTTTGACGACCTGGCATGCACTAGCGTGTGTCTAATGCCTGAGCTTTCGCAAAGTTAATAGATATAATTATTATAATAATGTTATGTATGCGCTTCGTAAAATTGTTATATGTTAGAAAAAGAAAAACAACTGGATGATGAAATCGATCATGACGCAATAGCACACAGACTGCAGGAGGATGTGGTAAGTTCCTTTTTTTTTCTTTTCTACTGAAATGTCAGTCTAATGATGCTTTGTTTGGCTAATCTCACGGCTAGGCTTCTTGTTAATGTTTTTAGTTTTAAGTGTTGATGGGTAGTTAGTTGAAGGGTGGGCTTCATGAGATGTAAAGAGATGTTTCTATTCTAAGCCTGGCATCTCTTCATTTGCATATCGTATCTGTTGTAATTTTATGGTTCTAGGATCTATATCTTCATCTGTATCTTTGCTTTTGGGGTTTTGGAAGGGATTTGCTGAGCTGTGGCGCTAGTGATGATAGATGGGATATCTATCCAGGTTGAGGGTTTTTCAAGAAAAAGAATGTTCTTCTCTTTATACTAGCTTGAGGATGCTGGAAGATTGCAGAAATTTATTGCTGATGAGGTGACGTTTCTTCTGATTATTAATAAATCAATTCACGCTGTTGTTTACAAGTACTATTTATTTTGAATTTATTTGTAGAAAATTTGTCTTTGGGCAAAATTATCTTTAGGTTCTAGCAAGGGACTTGGTTGATTATTTCCAAATTTCTAACAGTTGTTTCATAGATTTTCGTTATATATGATTTTATTCCATGTTTTTAGGATGTCTTTTACTGTTGAGTGGGGTTGATTTCAGCATGGAGCATGTTCCTTGAAATTAGATGCGTTCGATGTTGCCTTGGAGTATTGCAATGCGGTTTGAGCATTCTTTTGAAGCGTATGCCTGGTTTTTGCCGTCATGCGGACCAATCGTTCAAATTTAAGGTTATAGAGCCAGATGTCACGAAGTTCACTGCACTCAAAGGCCACAAGCTGAGCGTAACGTGCGTGATTGTCTCTAGTGATGGCCAGTTCATTTTTTCAGCATCAAAGGATGGAGCTATTTACAAATGTAAGTAATCTGATTTTTTTGTTTTTCGTTTTTACAAATAGAAGTCCTAGTGGCAGAGGTCGTTCAGGGTAATCTACGCGATGATAGAGTTTACATAGATAATCCCGAAGAGGAGAAGTCTGTAAGTGGCGAGGCAAATGACGCCGTCGTCCCAATCTCACCCAAGGTCCAGAAGTGGTAGCAGCAATGCGGAGTTTACTATCCAGCTAGACATAAGCTACGAGGAGGTTTGTGATGCCGTCCAGAAAATTGAAATTAGGAATACTACCAGTGCTAAATGAATGTCCACAGAAGCGCTGAAATTTGAGTGATGCGAATCGGCCAGAGTGTCTAAAAATATTTATATGCAACGGACGGAAAGCACTATGATATCCCGTATTAAGAAAGATATCAAGGTTTAAGTAATAAACTACTAAGAAATCACCTGCTTTTCCATGGTCGGTAAAATATTCATGAGGATTTTAAAGGACTTTTTGCGATCCAGGAGACGTGATTTAAAACTCGAAAATTTGATAAAACCAGAGGGTTCATAGACCACATTTTTGCACTAGGTCAAGTTATTGAAGACAAGCTTGTAACTGGCCCGCTACTGGTCACTCCGACAGAAGCGGCATACCGCAATGCAGTATTCTGTTATTCACGGCCACCATTGCTGCCATCAAGCGCCGGACGTTTCGATGCGTATCTGGTGGTACCTTTCGTAGCCGGCGGCCAAGACAGTAACCAGTTTCAAGAATCTAAGCTCTGTCGCTTCCGTCATATCAGCCCATTGCGGCGAAGAAGTTGACGCTAGAATTGGACACGCCACGGGAGCCTTTGCGTATGGTGCTTGTGAGAAGGCGATCGATCTCTCTAGTAGCGAAAACACTTTTTTCTTTTCAAGCTCTGGTGCTCCCTATATTACTTCGCGGCATTGAGACGTGGTTATTTAAGGTCCACAGCGAAAAGAAACTGGGAAGCACGCTCATGAAATTTCTATGGTTCGTGTCACCAGATGGCATCGGATTAGCAACGACACGATCCGGCAATTCTGCGTATTGTAGCGTACAGTGATGGAAATGGTGAAGGAAAGAAGGCTGGAATGGTTCGGTTACGTCGCTTGAATGAGAGCAGAGGAATTTCCAAGTCCAATGTTGTTGCTAGGAATGTTCAAAAACATGAAAGGGCTCTTAAGAAAATTTGATTATCCCATATCTGCATTGATTCCCGGACGGTTTCTAGCATCTAGGAAATTGGTGCACTGGCGCTCGATCGTGACATCTAGAAGAACATGATTCTAAACCCAGCCGGCTACATGACGGTTACGCCAATAATAATGATGATAATAATAATATTTATAATAATAATAATTATGATAATACATTTTATTATAATTTTATTGTAACTTTTTATAAGTTTTTATTTATATTTTTTAAACTTCATATATTTTTTCCATATTTTGCTACGACACGTTCAGTGCACCTCGGCACCACTCAGTAGTTCTAGGCATGGTGTCTCGGATGATGGCCTTTTGACCATCGCTCTCGGTTGTTTAAACCTTTACAGCCTGGCAGTATACACGTCACCTCACAGACGTTCTTCGTCGAATCCGTTTGTAATTACTCGTACCTGCGCCGCTGAGTGGTACGCATTGTAACGACCCCGTGGGGTGGGGATGTATGCCTGAGTCGAGCAAGACCAGACCGGGGTTTGAACTCGCGCCGCTCTTGAAGGTCTTTCTTGCAAAGCGAACTGGTTATCCACTCCGCCACGCGGCTACGATAGTAATAATAATTTTTTCAAACTTACATAATTTATTTTCAATACGAACTTTTGCAAGCATAACTACAAGTGATGTCCGCAGACACAACCGCTGCCTCTCGCTGCAAGCAGGTGTGGCAGAGTTGCTGACACGATGGTCACCAGAACAAGAGTTTTGGTATCTCTATCTCTTCATCTCTCTTGCAAAATTGGAAATAAGTGCCGCGCAGGTGCACGTTTCATGATCTTCATCGTGTACAGAAGTTCGTGTTCCTTATGTTTTTTTAAGTAGGTCCTCGTAGTGGAGCTGCTTTCTGACGGCGTTCTTGGACATGTTCGTCTCAAAAGCGATTGTTAATTCCGTCACTACCATCTCGGATCCCTTTGTTACAATCATGTCTGGTCTAAGCTGTTCCCCGTTCGCTGCACTTGTGACACGAATAGTTCGCTGTCTTTTAGGTCGCTGTATACCGCTGTAGTTACAGTCCTGTATGACGTTTGGAACAGTCGCCGCTGCCTTGCTTAAGTTAAGGAGAACCGAGTCGTGCCTCCAGTTCTATTTGCCTTCCTTTAGTGCTTGCTTGCATCCTTCGACAACATGACCCAGTGTTTGGGGTGTTACGCAGTGGAGGAAGTTAGGATTAGAAGCGCGTTCCTATTCGCAGGTGTTGCTACGGCTGCGCAAACTGTTGCTTAGATACCATATTGCGAATTTGTATATAGAACGTGGCATCTTCTCGCAGACTGAAAACCAGTATTTTGCACCCGTCGGGAGAACTAGCGATTGGGTCGTAAGTTTTGTAAGAATTCGGTCTTCTGAGGACTTGCGAATATCTTTTATTGCTGCTTTGGCTGATGTGTAGCAATCAGGGTAGATGTTTTTCCCATAACTAGTGCTGTAGTATATAGATACTACGTTGGGAATCTTCGGTGACTTCAGAAGCTGACCATGTGTCAGTTGACTTTGCAAAAATTGTGCCGAAACCGTGTAACGTACGTGTAACCGTTTTCGTGTAACGTGACTGTATCTAAGGTGCAGCATGTCGAGCCACAGCCAAATGTAGTGCCTTGCTTTGCTGTTGAGAATCTTCTTGACCCATGTTTCAGACAAATCAGAAACCGTCATGTCCCAACTGATTTTTTGCGAGCACGAATCGTTGATAAGTCAGTATCTTGAATCGTGGATGCAGAGGAAGACTGCTTACACGTTCCATTAGTGGTATGAAGGAATCAACTAACTTATGCTTGTGGATGGTGCCTGACATAAGAAAGTCGAAATGTCAGCCAAGGTATGCCAATGATTCTCCGATGATAACTGCTTTCACTCTGTTGTTGTTTATGAAAACATTTGGTTGGAATTGCTTAGAAGAGCTTCCCTGCTTGTGAATTCCAAAGGTGTGACATTTATTGACTCCAACTACCAAACCGCTCCAGGCACACCATCGAGAAAAGGCATTCAAAGGAGCCTGGTTCTCCGACTCACCAGAGCGCATTGCTGCTGCGTCATCTGCAAATTGATACCAGTGTCGGCACGAGAACAAGTTCGAGAACTGAAATCCAAAGTTTTCAAAGGGTGGAGATGTTATATGCGTGATGAAAGTGTTGATTGTCATATTAAATATCAGGGGGCTGAGCCACTCGCCTTGTGGGACGCCTTTACGAACCGGAATGAAGTCTGTTACATACGAGGTCATTGGAACCGCTGTTCTAAAATCTGAATAAAAATCGCGAATTATCGATCCAACTTTGTTGGGTATATGGTGGTATTCAGGTATGGAGTCGATTAGCCGGTGTTGCACTTCCCCAAACGCATTTCTAAGATCCAGCAGGGTGATGGCGACACTTCTCTGCTTTCGTCGTGCGTGGTTAATTATGTATAACATGGATGCGATATGTTCAAAAGTTCCGCTCATTCCTGGAATGAACCCGTTTTAAACGTTGCTCTCGGCGTACTGGTTTTCAATCATATTACTTCGGATCGACGTGAATATTTTCAGGGTAACTTTTTCGAGGGTTATTGGTCGAAAGTTTTCCGGACTCGAATCGTTCCCATTCTTTTGCAGTAGAACTTTTCCTGCCTTATGCCATGTTGTTGGTGTACTCTTTGACGACCAGACTGCGGCGCAGATACCAGTGACGTAACTGCGTAGGTACCGGGAACGTGTGAAAACAATAAATTATATTTGGTCCAAGGGGCATGGTGAACGGGAAGATTTCATCTTGTCAACAATCTTGCATATTTCTTTATAAGTAGGTCGTTTTAGATTGAAGCTTTTGTGTGGATTCTGAAGCACAGGCATCCAAGGTGGAACCGCAAAGTGGCTTGAGGTATCACTTTTACCGAAGTCTTTTAGAAAAAATAACTCGCAAATTTTGTTTACAAAATATCGGGGCTGCTTTCTTGCTGTTTCGTAAAAAAAAATTTGCAGTAACTCCAGAACCTTTTTGTGATCTTATCGTGGTCGAATTTTGAGGATCCCTCCTATCAGCTTTTTCCGCTCATCTTCTCGCGCAGAAGCGTTGCTGAGTTACCATGTCATCATCGCTGGGCTTTTCCACGGTTGATCTCTGCGGCAGAAAATGTAATAGGTTGTGCGCAAAGCTATTTTCAATAGATTCTGCATGAAGAGTGGTGAAGCATTTTCAGTCATCCCAACGTCCGAGTTTCATTCCGCATACTTATCTGCGCTCACCTCGACTGTTTCCAGAGCTCTTGAGGAGCTTTGCGTTGTTGGACAACAACAGTGCTAGTTCTTGGTATTTATCTGCTTTTTTTTGTGCATTTTTAGCCGTATTGGTTTCGAACCCAACGGTCAGTTCCATTGTATACATTTGGTTTTTTTTATCATTGCAACGAAGTCTGGTCGAAGTTTGTCGCCCGAAATGGTGGACGGCGAATCGAATTCGGGAACATCGAGATCACAGTATATAAAACACTGGCAAGGCCTGTCATCGCTCATGCAAAGTTAACCAAGATGGAGAAAGGTCTCCAATTGGATCTACCATCAGCGAACGCAGACGTTCAGCCTCCTACTACGTGATCGGGCAAGGCGCACATATGGGACTTGGAACCGATGCCCATCGTAATAATTTGCTGCGATTCGGCAGAGAATTATTCTAGTATCTTATACCTAAGTTATATATAGAGTGAGGGATACTTTCTGAGTGCGTTGCCAGTTTTTAGTGATGCTGGATAGTACGAATTTCCATATTGCTATTACTACTATAGTTGACTCGAGAGGTTGGTTACGATCCAGTCCTCGATCCCGAGTACGGGGCGTAGGCAGTCTCCTTGCAAAGCACCCTTTTTGATTGGCTTAAAGTTCGTAAATGAAAGTATCTGTTGCAATGGCAGTGGCGAAGTCAGCGTATGATGCAGCAACCAATGCACAGGTCTCTTTCCCCAGATGCATTTTTCAAATTAGTGAAAGTAATGGTCGCGCTCATGTTGTTATTCCGAGCTTGATTTATAATGTGACCCATTTCGGTGATGCGTTCGAAAGTGCCACTTAATCCAGGGACGAATTTTTTCTGAATATTGCTCTCCGCGTAGCCATTCGCTATCACGGTAGTGTAGATTCTATTTCTCAGAATCGATGTGAAGATTTTTGAAGAAACTGTTTCCAGGGTACTGCGTCTAAAGTTCGAGGGCTCGCCATCCTGTCCACGCTTAAAAATCAGAATCGTCATGGCCTTTTGCCATTGTGGTGGTAAATTGTTTTCAGCCCAGACGCGGGAGCAGTGCCAGGTCAAGTAAGTATGGGCAGCACTTGAGGCAAACCACCGAAATCTGGTCTAGCGGACATGGAGAAGTTGATGCATGCCACTACCTACCGTGCGCACTTCTTTGTAGAAGAGTGGTCTCCCGTTAAATGTTACTGCTGACTTCAATAGTGTTGGTATCCACGATGCAATCGTAATAGCATGCTTGATGGGCAACGCAGGATGGATTTCAAAAAGTATTTCAAGCATGCTAATATAATGTTGTAATAATTTTTTAAACGTCGTAAAATTTCACCTTGGCACCGCTCGTTAATTCTACGCATGGTGCCTTGGATGATGTTCTTTTGAACATCGCTCTCTTTACTTTACGCCGCTGAGCGGTACTCAATTTAACGGCCCCGAGGGGATGTATGCCTGAGTCGAGCAAGGCCGGACCGGGGTTTGAACTCTCACCACCGAATAGTCTTGCTTGCGAGGCGGGAGCGTAGACCACTCGGCCACGCGGCCATTGATAATAATAATAATAATAATAATAATAATAATAATAATAATAATAATAATAATAATAATAATAATTTTTTAACTTCAGGTATTTTTCATGTTGTTACGACACATTCAGTAGTCCTCGGCACCACTCACTAATTCTAGGCATGGTGCCTTGGATGGCGTCCTTTTGAACGTCGCTCTCAGGACTTTAAACTTTTACAGCCTGGCAGTGCGCGCGTCACATCGCAGGCTTCTTCGTCTAATCCAGTGGTCCGTAATTACTTGCGCAATTACGCCACTGAGCGGTACTCATTTTAGCGACCCCGAAGGGATGTATGCCTGAGTAAAGCAAGGCCGGACCGGGGCTTGAACTCTTGCCACCCAAGAGTCTAGCTTGCGAGGCGGGAGCTTAGGCCACTCGGCCACGCAGCCGTTACAAGCCGTATAATAATAATAATAATAATGATAATAATAATAATAATAATAATAATAATAATAATAATAATAATAATAATAATAA
>QQSS02050768.1:0-18218 GCA_003687565.2 Craspedacusta sowerbii
GTATGTATGTATGTATGTATGTATGTATGTATGTATGTATGTATGTATGTATGTATGTATGTATGTATATGTATGTACGTATCCGTAATCCGTAATCCGTAAAGCTAGATACTTTAAAATTCAATTGCATTGACTAGGAAGTCTAGCTTGAAGTTCGCTCCAGAAAAACGTCGGAACCTAAAGCTTGTAAGTGCTTTATCGCTGAAGAAGTTGCACATTTTGTCATGGGATTGATAGATTGTACAGGAAATTACACCACACCTTCTGCACTTGTCGTTTAGAATAAACAGCGCAACGGATCCAAACCACAGCGTCGATCAAATGCACCCCTGCAGGTAGGCCGAGAATAAAGGTTTTCCTATGATGGGGAAGAAAAACAGCAAGTTGCCCCCCGAGAGCCTTGCCCAACTTCGGCAGTGCACAGCGTTCAGCGATAAGGAGCTTGAGAAATGGCACAGGGGGTTCATGAAAGACTGTCCAGCAGGTAGAATGACAAAGAAAGAGTTCGAGCAGATCTACAAGAACTTCTTCAAAGAAGGCGATGCCACTCGTTTTGCCAGTCACGTGTTTAGAACGTTCGACAAAGATGGCGACCAAAGCATTGACTTTCGCGAATTTATTTGCGGGCTATCCATAACATGTCACGGAAGCAAGGAGGATAAATTGCGATGGGCATTTAACATGTACGACATTGACAGCTCCGGAACAATAACCGAAGACGAATTGACCGAAATCATCAAATCGATATACAAAATGATGGGGCAAGCTAACGATATTGGAAAAGAGAAATTCGACGACGAAGACACTCCCGAGAAGTTAGCCGAAAGATTGTTCCTGCAGATGGACGAAGATGGCGACGGCGAGGTGACAATAAGCGAATTCGTAGAGGCAGCCAAAGACGATGCGACCATTCTTAAGTTGTTGCAGCAGTAAAAACGCAGCTTCTGGTATTGCCACTTTAAAATGATCATGGAAGATCATATTAAAATGGACGGAATAACAGGGGATCCAGAAAACACGCCTGAAGTGCACGCGAATGAACATGGACTTGTTAATGCTTCTATAGAAGGTCACGATTTGTCCAATTTTTACATAACTATATGGGACTCTGCGATAATATTAAAACATGGCGCCACTAAGATGGACTAAGCACTTACAGTTACCAGCCACGCTGTTGGCTCTAAACAAGGGCGGCCATTTTACGACGACAGGGCAAGTGCTGGAAATAACCACCAGACCTCGGAGACGAGTTACGTAGAAAAGGCGACAACTTAGTTCGCACTAAGAATCTTCCTCACCGTCACTACATAACACTATGATAATAGAAATTTACGCTGACGCGACTGATTATTTTTCGCGGATCGCCTATGACACCACCTTCATGACAGCTTTAACACTTGCTCTTGCAAGCGCAAGTTACGTGTTACTTTTCACACATCGCAAGCCGACGTGCATAATCTAGCCTTGGCGACAGATATCACTTTCAGACGTGGATGCAAGTACGAACTCCAACGCAGTGACACACCGATTTGCTCATATTCTTAATTATGATTAATTCGCGTCTCCCAACACGTCTACACATGCCGACCGGTCCAGTCGCGCCAGTAAAAACGTAAAAAGCGAACAAAAATTACTCAAACAATTCAACTTTAAATTATAAAAAACGTCGTAGCTTCCAATTCAATTTTACAGGGATACTTCGGTCAGTGCAGCATTGCCTCAAAAAACTCCAAATATCCAACAGGTAGAAACCTAACCATGAATAGCCTCATGTTGTATGAAGACCCTGATCCTTCAAGTAGGCATCGTAAGCCCTCCACAAAGCCGATATATTGCCGGCACCGAAACCCGTGGCATTGTCCCGATGGATGAGCTCAAAGAAGAACGTTTGCGAGTTCATCACTGGAGCAGTGAAGACTTGGTACAAATAACTAGAATGAACAAAAACGTACAATTACAAACATCACTAATTAACATGATTTCACAGGGTCGTTTCCTATCAGTACTGCCTACGACCTTTGCTACGAATTTCCACAGTCCTAGTATTACATGGTATGCCTAGCCTCAAGTAGCACTTTTTTGATCACATAAACTTACTTGCAGTCAGCCTCAGAGGAGAATAATTTTCGTCCATATAATACCACACAGCAGTTGGGATAACTAGAAACTTTCAAGGTTTTTGCAGTCACAGAAGCGCAGGCAAATCACCGGCGCTCATGAACAGAGTTGCAGTGAAAGTAGAAATCCAGGTCGCACGCGTTGGACTACAAGCAAGATAAGCTCCTCGCGATTCGACGCAAGGACCAAAGGGTTACGCGGGTTAATTTTCGGACACCCAAACGGTACGATAGCAAGAACAGGACGCATTAAAAAGATCTTCGGCAGATTACGTCGTTTTGGATGAGGAACGGCTTCCAGTGA
Organism: Craspedacusta sowerbii; assembly: GCA_003687565.2. NCBI lineage: Eukaryota > Metazoa > Cnidaria > Hydrozoa > Limnomedusae > Olindiidae > Craspedacusta > Craspedacusta sowerbii. The sequence goes on from QQSS02050768.1 coordinate 2,422, forward strand.
AGACAAATAATAAAAAATTCTTCGAGACGAGCTACATGGTCCATCAAATTTCTCCGCATGTCATCGGCGAAAACCAAATCCAGTTATGCGATTGAACGATAGTCGCATTAGCAGAGTCACAGCTTCCCAGCCAACCGGATCCATAATCCTCACAGGGCGTCTCATTCCTATGGAGGCTTCTCGATGCACAGGTAGCTTACGGGACGCTTCCTTGTTTTCTTTTGACACTGCGACAAAACACGAATGGCAATACTACTGCCGTATGGTCCATTAAACTACCACTGACCAATCCAGCTGCCCATGCCGCGGATGTCATCAGGTGAGTGATCTTGAAGGAGCCGCAACCAACCTCTCGACAGGTTTATAGCTGCTCCCATTAGTGCGGACTTCCAGTTCAGTCGATTGCGTCGACACAGATAATTCCAAAAGCAATACGGTTTAAAAGCGCACCCAGACGATTTGGATCGACAGCAGGATGGGATAGTCATCGGCGTTTACAACGGATACCATGGACACTCTAATACGCTTCTTAGTGGTGACGTGGGCATATGACACTTGCAATCTCGTACGATCAGTAAGTAGGATCAAAATTCAACGCAAAGCAAGCTCATACGCAACGTAAACTCAGCCCTCGCATGCCAGGCACCAAAGCGACAATACAGAAACCATTCCAGCGGCGCTGATCATCACACCCAGCCCGCCTTGCAGGCATTATAGGTACGAAGTAAGAGACATGCAGGGTACAATAATCTCTGGTAGCGCAATCAGACATAAGCAAACGGTACAGAACCAAAAATGCAAGCAGCAAAGCAAATTAATTTTCGAGAGACATCTCAAATAATTAAAGTCACGATATGCAGTAAGTGAGAAGAGAGAACCAAAATCAACCGTGAATGGTTACATTGCGTTAAACAGTCGCCATATAACTAGTGAGAACATGAAAACGCATCACAAAAACAACGCACCCTTCTCTGCCAGTAACGGCATCTACTTCCAAATCAACAAGAATGTGATTTTCCATGACCTCGGAAGCATGATCTTTTTCAATTTTCTCTAATGTCGCTTGGATCTAAGTATAGTTCAAAGCAGTATTGCACATAGACTGTACCAAATATAGTCAGAAATTTACTCAGGCGATCATCATCATGCCGTAGGGATCAAGAAAAAAAAAAACTTCTTTTCAAACTTCTTTTTTACGAGCCGGAACTAATTTCACACACGCACGCATGCACGCCCGCGCACACACACACACATACATACATACATATATATATATATATATATACATGCAAACATATTCATGTATACATATGAAAAAAATCCATTTACGAAATTTAGCAAGACAAGCTAGGACTAGTACTCAAATTAAAAAAATACATTCATAGAAAAGACCTCGCTTTCAAGAGCTAGGGATACCCCACACAAACGAAAGATGAGCATATGCGAGTATATATTGTTTAAATCTTTTGGTGAGCTTATATAAGGGAAGGCTAATGTATGGCGTCTGTGCGAAAAATCCAAGACAGAAAATTACATTCTCTGATTTAGCCGATTTGCCATTATCTTCATAATCGCCATACTAACACATGTAAAATCTATCAACAGAAGAGGTTTACTCATTTCACGGCCCAAAACACCACCAACTTGTCTCATACTTGAAATGCGCTAAACATTTTCGACATCTGTGTAGAGTTCCTTTACCTTACCAAGAGGTACCAATACAATTTCAAAGTAAAGGAGCACATATGGAGTCGGGTGGCCCTCATTGGGCATACAAAAAAATTTTTTAAATTTTTTTGTGTCTGATAAATGGTTCCTTTTTAGGAAAAATCAATGTGCACAAAATTTGAATGACTTATTATGACATTAACTGGTGGCTCACATACCTCAACGTCAGGAAGGACAGCCATAGCACGTATGAAAGGCTCGCTCGCGGCGTATGATATGTTTGCTTACTTTCAAAAACAGAACAGCGCCATTTAGCCCACTATTACTCACCAAGTTCGTTCAAATTAAACGAGAAGATTTTACTCGTACGTTACAAATACTAATACAAAAGTTTAAGGCTCCAGGTGCATAATCATATCTTAACTGGAGGTCTTCAAAAAAGTTGCTTTCTTAGCATCAGGATATGCCTTACGATGTTGCGTTATAACTTGTAATCCAAACAGCAGCTGATCTTCACTGCGAAATCTAGGGCTTTAATGCAACGCCACGTTCTGCACGATCGCTAGTTGTCGCTAACGAGTCTACAAACGCACAAGCGACTTAACAGTCATCAATGCCATGCCAGGCTGTTGGGTCTTCTTCTAGAAATTTATCTGGAATGTCCAAGATGGAGAAGAGGTCTCTGCTTCTCTTTGAAACAAAATCAGGTCGAGTCTTCTGTTGAACTATGGCCATATCCACTACTGGTCTTTTTTTAGCGGCTCACACTCTACTTCTTTCTCTAAGGAAGCTTGGACCATCGCCCTCTTGGTTGCCAAATCCACATCTCCGTCAAAAAGGCTTAGAAGCACCAGATCCTCTGACAGATACCGCAACTGTCCTGCGATTTTGCGCGAGGTAACTGTACTGACGCTTCGTTGAGGGTAGGCATCCAGTTGCTGAACGAGTAGCAGGTCATTTCTGGGCGCTTTTGAAGCAATTAGGGCCAGGTACCAAAATTTTAAGTAAACTTTTGCGATAAAAATATTAAGATCTCTCAACCCTGTTAATTCTCTTGCAGTTAGCAGAAACTGCGACCGAAATAACCATACTTTGATGCTATAAATGGCTTTTGCCATCCACCGAGCATGGTGCTGAGGCCCAGGAGATTGGAATTCGATGTTTTGTGTTGGTGCACCCAAGAAAGCCATCATAAGGTTTAGCAGCTCTCGGCGGGGCTGGTAATCTAACAGCTGCTGGTCACAAAATGCACGTTTTTTCATCCCGGACATTAGCAAGCGCAGATATCATCAGAGGAAACATTTTCAAATTTGGTTTTATAAACTCGTGGCCACTGCTTTTGAAACCTCTGGAATAGTAAAATTTCTGGTGCTTTGCTGGTTCCCAAGCATTCACCAAATGCAGCAGCCAATACCACTTCTTGGGTATGGTGCCTGAAACCCAAGTGTAGAAGTTTCTTATCAAGAAGCTGCTCAAGAATGGTGCAAGCTCCTGAGAATCGACCGGTGTTTGAACTTGTTGTGTCAAAGCACATAGCACAAACCAAAATTTCAAACTCCCATTCTCAGATTGTATCATTAAGAGCCTGGGCTTGGGCTTGCCCAGTTGCAGCATTAATCTTCGGAATAGCCATAAGTTGTTCATCTCCCATAGTCGTAACAACAATTGGCAATCTATCCACCTTGTTGATTCCAGTATTTTATTATCCCAGCGAACTGTTAGCGATGTAGTTGGTTTGAATGCCTCTTTGATGCAGCTAGCCATTGTTTTACGGTAATTTTGAGGATGACGTTGGACGCTTGACCTGTTTAGAGTAAGTTCTTGTGGGCTATGGTCAAGGGTTCACGAAGCCTCGAACAGCACCATTGCAGTAGCTCTGTCACTTACTCCAGTCCGATCACACAAAGCAGCCAGTTCTGGTGATACAACAGTTTGGCGTCCTCGTTTGGCTGGTGGAGTTGCATCAGTTGCACCTGATGTGCTCGGAACCACCCCATAAAGCAAACTTTCCTCCCACTCAGAATCTGCACTACTCCCAAGGACTGCTTTCTCAAGCATGGTCTTTTTTGCCATTTCAGATTTGTGCCTTCTTTTTTCTATTTTCGTTTCCTTTTTCAACTTTTTCTGTTCCTGAGTTAATTTTACATGGTACACACTTCCCAAACAACCAGGTCTACCTCTGTCGCTGTGATTCGAGAAAACTTTTGTCTTCTGGATTCTCAATTAGCTCTAAAGCATTCTCATCAGCAATGTCAAACAATTCCTCGATTTCAGCAACAAACGATAAGCATCTGAGTTTGAGTTCTTCGCTTTCTGTTTTTCTTAGGACCCTTCCAAGACACAAAAAAGTTTCTGTAGTTTTGTACTCGAGTCCTGATGGTGTTTGGTTCGGATTTTTGCACGAAGCCAGAAATCTTAAACCATTTCTACAACCCTGGTCAAGGCTAAGCGGATATGTTCTTTAAGAAGGTTGTGTCTATAAAGAAAATGCGCCAGAACTTGCTTTCCAGATGGAAGCTTGCTACCTACAATCGTTTTAACAGCGCTAACCAAAAACCCTTGAGATCGTGTGTTGGCCTTAGCCATATTAATCTGAAATAAGAGTTAATTCAATAAGTTCTGCTGATTAAATGCTTGTGAAAATAAATTTGCGAATCACTAGCCCATTAATTCTTAAGCAGAGCCAAACATGAACTCTCAAATTACAAGGTTTGTAATGGTTAGTGGCTCAAGTTTAACTTAAGAACTGAATGGCATCACAATTGTTTCATTAATAAAAAACTTGAAACAAGTCCTATGCAGTTCAAACAATCTCTTTCAAGAAAAATTGTATGAATCATACACAAGTTCTTGTTAATTTAAAGATCACCCCCACCAAACTCCCTATCCCACACCGTCGCAACCATTTCGAGTCTTGATCAAGATTGGGGGCCTGGAATGTATTCATCGTTGCTATGACGAGTTGCGAACAGCGCAGTCCTGATTGGATATACAAAACAACGAAGGATTGTCCTGGGCCTTTGACAGACCCGAAACTGCCTGTTGCCGAATGGCAGCCAAGAACCGTCGAAGTTTATGAATCCTTGAACAATGAACTCCATTGAGCCACCTCTAAATACCTTTATCGTGGGCTCAAATTTGAACATTTTTTTGTTATTTGAAACAAACATGAGAGGGTCAGACAATCAATATTCGAAAATTCAAAATAAGGGCCACCCTAATATTGAGCTATAGGGTATCCTTTATATGTTTTAGTACAATGGTCACATCTCACCTCTTTGTAATAGTGTACTGGAGGTTTCATGAATTTCACACCATTATTCGTCCACTGGGCGACATCCTTTGCAAGGCTTTGTGAAGAAAATGCAATATGCTGCACACCCTCCCCACGATTAGCTGACATAAACATCTGAATTTGGTCAGGCACTGCAAGAACCAAGTTTCAGAAGAAAGGCACTTGCAAATATGTAATAACTGCAAATTGTAACACATTTTTTCCAGGAGGCACGAGAGGCAACATAAAGTACACAAGCTGCAAAGCCAAGCAGTTTCAAGCACTCTTTCAAGCACCTTTCACATGTCACAGCACATACCTGCTACTGCCAAAGACTCTCCAAAAACTAGCTTAACATCACTTTCATGGACTTCATTTTCAACAGCACCAAGTCTCAGAGCCAGCTCTGAGCATAAATGCTCCTGAAGTGCGAATAGCCTCATGCCATGATGTCCCTCTGAGTAAATGATAAGGCCCATTGGGGTTTCTTGCCTGTTTACAATGAATCGTTGAAACCCGAGGCAGTTTGCATACCAATCCATGTATTTGAGAGAAGCACCAATTTCCACAGCAAACGCAACATGGTCAATATTTTGAATGCAGCTACCTTGTGGTGACACTTGGTATTTAATATAATCTTGTGACGTGGCACTATAAATTCCTTGTGAAAATCCAGGCAAAAATAAGCCATCATAGAAATTTAAATTTAAAATTGTATGCCTCAAATTGCCAACAGGAGACTTAATTACAGCATATTCAATGCAGTTCTTATGCACACTACCACATCTGCATGCAATATGAAAGCTTTTTGAAGAGTAATCAGAGCAGATCACCGTGTTCTTCGAATCCATAAGCACTGGGCCAACTAAAACTTCACCCCCATAAGCACGAACTCTGTCACAGATTTCAATTACATTCCCAACCTCTACAGCAACATCAGTTATGGCGTCAGCAAGGCAATTTATGTCTTCAGTAACTGTTAAGAAAATACTGTTCTGAATCATAACATATGTATCCAGGCTACCTTTACTTCCATCAGCATTTAAAATCTGCAGCATGCCATATAGGGAAAAACCACAAAGGTGCAGGTTCTTTATGGCACTTTGGAGGTCAAGGGTCACTATCTTTATATGGTGGACTCGCATGTTAAATAGCCTAGATCTTCAATGTTTCTCAGCAGATATGTGAAAACACAATCAAAGCCTTCCAACCAAAGCCATAGTGAGCATGTGGGGTATACGTCAGAGAACTTCGCCCCCGCAGAATCTGCAGAAAATCGACCAAAATATATCACACCGAACTCTGACACAGTCGATGCACCTGTTACAAGTCCGCCTTTAAATTTTATTTATCCCCAACTGGACCTGCTCTTCGAACTCCTGCTGTCCGATATTTGCGCCTACGGAGCATTTATAAGATCCTACATACGACGAATCAGCGCATGGCTAGAAATTGCACTTCCACTCCACCCTAAGTTTGATTACGGTCCAATTGAAGGTCCAATTAAGGTCTCATTTAAACTCCGCCAGTGCGTCATGAAGGAGTCGCATGTGCGATAAAGAGAAAAGAAAAATTATTAGACGCAATAGACCACCCATCTGACAACTTGTGCAACTTAACTCGAGTTGGTTGGTATAATTTTTGTTTGTATAGACAAGTGTGTTGGTAAAAACGTGGTAGCATGTGTTGCGATGGCTTAAAAACGTTGCACAAAGGTCACAAAAGTTTTAAATAAGGCTGAACGAGGAAGATCTACTGCGTAGGTTAAAGAAACTCCAAAATGCCACAGAGGCATGTTACATTTGCAGAGTTGTTGTAATAACTAACGAAACGATTGAAATAGAGTTTGAGGATGGTTTATAGCCAAGCACTTAGTTATTGGCGAGATGGAATAGATGAGCTCTAACTTCTTCAACTCTTGAAGGCTCTTTAGGATCTCCGAATATATAGCAACTCAAGATTTTAAAACTAGTGAAAACATTGGACTTCGTGATTTTTTGGTATAGCGCAGTAACGCCCATACTTACGAATCTCAGCGTCATCCTCTGTGAGTTCATATCGTGATAAGCTCGTTATCGCGTCTTTAGGAGCATGCAGAAGGGATATGTTCCCGTAGGTTTTTTCCATCTTCTTCAATCGAATTCGTTGGAAAGACTCTTCGTTGTCTTTCACGATTCTGCGTATTGCCATATACAACAAATGCCATTCAACTGTGTTAACAGCATTACGTTCAGCAAGAAAGTCTGGGTGAGCTCCTCAATTATGATTAGCATTGCTGCGAGGAGCTCTCCCTCCCATTTAGATATCTGTCATTTTTTGATTCTCTTTGCCAATGTATCTTATCTTTATGTGTAAAATAAATTGAATCTTGAATCTTGGATCTTACAAACATCATTGGAGATTGCCAGCAAGCGAGAATCAACCTTTCTTTCCTCGTTTTTCCGCCGGTGTAAGGCTGTCCGGAGGAGACACTTCCGAGTGAAGTTTTCGTCAGATGTGTTACAACATAGGTTCGCAACCTGTTAGTTAGCAAGTCGTAATGTCGTACAGTTCTCAGCAGTTCACCATGCTTTGTTATCTAGTAGTACGTGCTCTTCTTTCTAAATACAATATTTGCCTATAGACTTGCACGCAATTGTTTTCTCCTTGTTCCACTTGCATGCGTATTGACGTTGGTCATTTATTTGAGCAGGCGCAGGTTTTTCCTTCCACCATATCAGAGTTTAACCTACTACATTAATCCTACTACTTCTGTAATTGCATAACCTTAGTTCTACAGACTGTCAAATTAAACCGAGAAAATTATCCTACTCCTACCACCACAAAAACCTACTCCTTCCACCATATCAGGGTTTAATCCTACTACTTTAATCCTACTACTTTTGTAGTTGCATAACCTTAGTTCTACAGACTGTCTAATTGAACCGAGAAAATTTCCCTTCGATTATATAGTCACGTATTTGATTTATTTTTTATTTGATTATTTTGGCGGCCAAGGAACATTCGCGCGTTCGTGTAGAGTGCCTTTTGGTGCAGGCTGCGACTGCACCACGAATTTCATCTTCAACAGCAAAGTATGCTTCAGTAACTACGAACCCTTCATATTTAACTTTTGCTATGAAATCCACGTTTATATAGTACTTTTTCATGCGCATTTGAGGGAAAATATATTCTGCTATGTGAGGTTCATTTTTGTCAAAGAAGAGATAAAAACGTGACGAATATAATTTTGGAAGTGACGCACGCGCGATATGAAAATGAAAAAGATCTAATTCTATGTTCGACGACATGTTTCAATTCCTCCGCAAAATCGCAAGAATTAATTAAAAAGGAATTGAAGAATAGTCTAAGGAATTTAAGAAATTTCTATAGAATTATAAATTCGAACTTCAAACTGCAAATATTAAGCTTGTCAGGTCTTGACTTTGTCCTCATTGAGGGTGGCATAACCTCTTTTTCAATCTGCAAAATGCTAAGATGATTTATTTCAGAGCAAATACGCCCTTCAATTTCAAGGAAATGTTTCAAAAAATTTCATTGTCACGCGTAGCAAGCTTGTAAATTCAAACTATCCATCGCAATTACACGTGAGGCGTAATTATTTCGTACTATAACAAGTACCTGAGGTTTAAAACTTTTTCGGGATCTAATATTCATGTGTTTTAGTTTGAAGAAATCCTAAACAATATGTACTTTTGCTGTGCTTGTTAGAAAAGACCGCTTGACAAACAAATATATATCTAGTGAAAATGTTACAGGTATTAGGCATTGTACGACGTGGATAAAAGTTCACTGGCTTTTGCTTACAATGAATCTAAATTGCAGCTTGTCTTTTCTTTTTGCAGTCAGCAAATAGTTGCAATTCTGATCATTATACCAATTGTCAGCCCAGCCATACAAGAATAAGGATTATACGTCCTCCAAACTCTTTGTTCTCATAAGCATGGCAATGAATACTATGATGCCCAGAGTATCTCCATGATTCCTTATTGGAATATTGACTCCAGGGTGTTTGATAATGCTCCTTAAGAATTCTGAATTCCTACGCTGGATTTAGCAAAAGCTTCATGTCATCTCTCTCATCTGATCTAGCGATATTTTTGTCGACTTCAAATTTGAATTTTAGCATAGCACCTGACTGAATTACTTCGGATTAGAATTGGCTAAAGGCACACGGATTCTAGCATCATTGCCACATGTGGAACAGATGCCACATTACAAGCAGCACGAATTCATCACAAAGGTACTGATCAGACTACGTTCTTCATCATCAAGTGGCTGATTAAGAGAGTTCTTCTGATACAGCGTCTAAAATCGGATTCGTCTTAGAGACGCCGATTTAAACGCGCGCGTTTAATCGAACGCAAAGTGGAGACGTTGCAAATCACCTTTTATTAGTGTTCTTACGGTACGGCCATTTAGATCTAAATTCGAGAATTTTGACCTGGAAGGACTACATATGCCTAAAAAGTACAAATCCGTACCTCAAGATATTGGGGGTGAGAATGATGCCTTTAAGGAACACCCGACTGCACAGGAATTACCCTTTGGTGTTGTCGAAAGGGAAGCGTCCGAGAGAGAATTACCTTCCCGCACTGCAACCCACCCAAGGAAGAAAAAGCAATTTACGCATGCTTCACTTCGTGTGTCTGACCGAGGAGGCAGACAACTCCTTGATGATATTTATGAAGACGCGTCTCAAAAACCGCTTGGCTACGAAAGCGGAGCGGCCGTAAACAAGGAGACTTCACATATTCACCGAAGCTTTGGAATGATGGCACCAGCAACATATGGGGTCCTGACAGAAATTGGTCGTGTGGCAGATCGTCGAATGTCCTCAGCAGAGCATGCCTTCGTTGCTGACCAGGGCCTGTCGGCCTTCGATCCCATCTCTATTGAGGTTCTTAGAGCGTTTCCAATACCGCTTTCTCAGAAAATCAAGCGCAGCAGAGAACTGCATAAGTATTGTCTTTGCTTTCATAAAGCTCTGTCTGCTTTTCAACATTGCTCTAATGTCTTTGGTGTTTTACTACATAAGTATTGTTTTTCTACTCATGTTGCTGCCAATGAGGTCATCAATTGGTTAAAAAGTCATCAGCTACTCTATTCTTTCTTTATTTGATTACTATATTTTTCTAGTTTCTAGTAAATTACACGTGTGGGTGCTTCTGTTTAATTTTTGTCTATCGGCTGGCGTGTTTCAATTACATTTTTTCTTGCTTATTTTTTAAGTAACAATAATAATTAGAATGTATATATATATACATACGTATGTATGTATGTATATATATATATATATATGTATATATATATGTATATATATATATATATATATTTATGTATATATATGTATACGTCTATACCCTAAGCAGCTTGATAATACAAGAGATAAAACGACGATTACCATACCTCAACATATAATGGTTAATACGACCTTGCACATATTATAGGCATGCCGTCTTTAATTAGGCTCATTACTTAATATTGTATTCAAGCTTTTAGGGGTTTTCTTAAAACTAGAAGTGCATCCAGCCCTAACGTTCACTTTACAGAAGTCAGAAAGGTGAAAATGCTGGAAGAGGAGGATATTGCCTGTGCCTTTGGCGCTTCTTTGCTCTGATATTTGTGGTAACATAATCTTTCATTTCATTAAAGATTTTTAATAATTTGGCACCTTTTTGAACGATAAATTAGTCTCTGAACAACAGAGAACACAAATACTCTGCCATCTTTGATATGCATGCTTAAAGCTTCCGTAACAGTTTTTAGCTGGCATAGAAGTTATTTTTAGATTCATCTAAAATCATTTATACGTATCTGACAATGAATTATCTACTTTCTTCTTTGCCAGAGAATTCAAACGACAATTTGCAGACTTAAAGACAATTGGAAGTTCTACTCTCTATGGGATAGTCATATCAAGATAATAGGAGGTAATATTTTAAGTTGAGGAGATAATAAATTCTACTTGAAAAACGCATTTAATTGTTGATCAGATTTGCATCTACTGACTCTGGAAGTATAGTTAAGCTAATCTCACCCTTATTTCATTCTCATGCATAGTCGCTCATATTCACCATACCCTGTACAGAAACATGCCTTGTCACTCCAACTGTCAACGCACTTTAATAAAACGTGAATGATGTAAAACGTTCATTGACCTTTATTCCAGGACCACATATTTTCTTCAACGAGATACTTGCCTATTGCTTCAGGTTACTTTGGATACGGTGTGCAGACGTATTTCGTCTTCCTTCGATGGCTCTTCACAATGAATTTTTGCATCCTTCTACTTTGGCTCGCGTTCGTAACTGCTCCAAGAATATTTATGAAGGAGAAGCTTTGCTTTCAAGACGACCATGCAACGGGCAAAGGCAAGATGTACATGGACTGTGCCACTGTGGAGGCACATTATACTGGCGTCCTTTTAAATAGGACTACAGCTGGTCAGGCGGTTTTCAGCATAGTCAGTGGCTTGGTAAAGATTTCCTTCTCGTTGTATATTTTTGGGAGATTTTGCTTGTAAGGTGACCGACTCAGTCACTTGTCTGAGTTTGAAGTTTAAGAAAATCCTGGTTGAAAATAACAATTAGCGATGGCTAGGGTGTCTCGAGAACATTCTAGACAGTACATTAGCAAAAAAATCATGTGTCGCACAAAAAGAACTCGAAAACCCATAGTTGATAACGGTGACTGTAAATTACAAAAAGAATGAGCTTGAAAATTCCTGCAACATTCACACATGAACCTACAATGACCTACTTGCTGCTCTACCTAACATCTTCTAGGGGTGGGTATATCAGACGGTATTGTTCTATGGTGGCTATCCAAACGTGATTCTTAGTACTGGAATCGACTCTTGGAACTTCAGTCTGCCGCTTGCGTACCTGATCGTGGGGCTATCTTACTTCCTACTGTCTCTGGCCATGATAGTTTCAAAGTAAGTCTGTGTTTCCTCAGTTTTGTGGCTGCTCAGAAAACGTGTCATAGAAAACGTTCATAAAGTTATGCCCCTGGTCAATTGTCGGGAAAAGTATCAAAAGAAAACGATTTTCACACACGCACACACGCACCAGTGCACCCAGTACTTCTCGCAGCTCGTGCAAGCAGTTTGGATATATACTCGAAATCTATCATCCGAATGTAATTGGCAATGCAAGGCTTCAAGCGTACCTTTGTTTCCCTTATTCCTTCCTGATGGCTACGAACTTTGCAACCAGTACCCTGTTGATGACATAATCGTGAGACAGCCATCATGGAAACCTAGTATATTTGACAGCGGAAGTAAATATACAAAAAGAAATGCTTGCATTACTGTTTTAATGACAACATAGAGGAAGATTTTGCTGAGCCATTATTTTGCTACATAGCCTGGGTTGATCGTAAAACTTCAGCGCAATTTTGTGATTTAGAGCAATGCAAAGGTTGGAAAAAGAAGGCATGAAGCTCCTTGAAGTCCATTCGTCGTATTCAAATAAAATCTTTAGTGGCTGGCCTATGATGCTGACAGAAGCGAAGCATGCTTATATCATGCACATAAACGTCGCAAAGCACTTAGAGGTTTGTAGGCTGGAAACGTTAGCTACCCTTCAGGAACCCTCTAAGAGAAACAGCACGCTGTAACTGTTTCCTTTTGACCCTAATAAGGAGCTATTAATAATTAGATTGGTATTTCACTGAACTGGCAAGTGTGAGATACCAAGGACTTCGTCAATGAAAGCTCTACACCAAGTTTGCCAAAGCGAGGTTGTCTTTCATTGCGATTAGCAGTTAATGTAAGCGTGATAGATGACTTACTAAAAGAACAATTCCCAATTCCTTACACTGGATCTAAAAACTGGAAATAAAAATGCATGAGTATATATATATATATATATATATATATATATATATAAATATATATATATATATATATATATATATATATATATAATAATTACTGAATTTCACTGTTCTTCAACTTAAACTCGTAACAGCACATTATAACATGTTTGCAGCAAAATATAAAATCATCTGGAAACTTAAACAACGCATAGACTCTCTAGACTTGCAACCTTATGACACGCCTAACATTCACATTTTATCAAATCGGATCAGAGCTTAGCCTATCGCCACTATGGATTTATCATGGAGATCACGTTGTTTACGTTTCTCATCTAGAATGATAGGCAGAGGAAGAAAGATCGACCAAAGAGATGAGCTACAGGCTTCACTTTCTTTACATTTTCCTTTTAGAATGATTTGGCTGAGGAAGAAAGATTGAGGAAAGAGCTGCAGCGAACAAGGAGGCAGAAGTTTGCCATTATGGCGATTCGTCTGGCTGTCAGTTTTGCTGTGCTAGTATGTCTCGCGTGTGGCTTCGCTGCCATAGCGTTGGCAACTGAAGTGTCTCTATGGGTAAGAGACCAATATTGTTCACAACTTTGTCCAGGCACTTTGGTGCTGGTTGACTCAAACTGGAGCTATTCGAGTAAAATGTCATCCTAGTTTGGAAGGTATAAATCTGCCATTTAATCCTCAATAAGCAAGTCATTACGATTGGTCTGATGTGACGTAATCTCGCAGCAGTTATGCTTACAAGATGGCGACCGGTCTGCAGTCGTTACTGATGGAGAAGATTTGGCTCGCAAATTATTCATTTATTTTTTTTATTTATTTGTTGGCTATGTCTGATTGTAACCCAAACCCAAATTCTAAAAACAATGCCAATTCTAATTCTAACCCTACCCAAACCCTTTCCTTAACAAGATCGAATAATCTTCAAGCAAGTGAAATTTTCTATGAAATAAAAGAAATTATTTGAAGGCAATTTACTTAACTGTACTAGGGTGCAGTGGCAGCCATATTCACCTTCGCAGCATGTCGGCATGATCAATCGCAGATTGAGGAGTAAATGGTAGCTTTACCGTATGTTAAGCTTCAGATTCATTTTTTAATCAGCACTTGCTGGACAAGAATCGAAATTTAAACTTGAGCATCCAAGTAATACTTACCGGCGCTGTTGCTGATGAAGTTTGGATACAAAAGCAATTGAACAAAAAAGGAGCTTGTAACGATACCTTGAATATCTTAGTCGCCTCTCTCATATGAAAGATTACGAAAATGAATCCACGCGACACAGCAGATGTCGCTCCCGTAGTGTAGTTCACATTAACAAGCAACTGCTCGTAACTCATGAAACATCAAGAAGCCTGCTTTACAATTGTCTGTTCCAAACCACCGTAGTTAATTTATTAAAAACATTTAAGGATAGAAATTATGCTTGCTGGAAAGCGCGCAGATAAGAAGAAAAGCAAAGCAACTCACATACCCTGAGATAAACAATCCCTTTAAAGCTCTGGGAAAATTGAAAAAAACTCAAAGTTCCGACACCAATTGCAAGGATAACACATGTAATCGTCCTACAGTCGATGGATAAGTTTGCAATTCATCTTCTCAGTGAGGCCTTAAAGAACCCCACATGGATAATAAAAATCCGCTATCTTCTGACATGAGCTTTTCCTGAATACAGAGATGATTGTATCATGCGTCCTTTTCGTGGAAACACTAAGAGCAATAGAGCTCTAGACGCTATCAGAAGCTAAGATGTTCAGGGTGCAGACTGTAGTTTACCCACTTCGGAGATCTCGCACGATAATTCCACTTCAGCTTTCGTATTACCTTACGTGATGGTGTTCGCTCCCACCCCCACCCCCGGGTCTGCGTAGAAATGTGTACTAAGAATTTACTAGTTTCGCGCAGCCTGGAATGAGCCTAAAGTGACTATTATCCTATCTTTCTCAGGCACCTTCACCAGATATTTCAGCAATGCTTTTCAACAGAGACGGATTCCTTAGAACACTGCAGTCACTTCTCCGAAGTTATGCAGCCACTTTGACGGTTGCTTCAGTGAACATCGCTTTTCCAAGCATCTTTTACGAACTCTCAAAGCTGGAAAGTTGGAGTCCAAACTATAGACTGAACATAGATCTACTAAGGTGAATGCGATTCAGACATTTAGCTTTCGTGTCGTGGAACAAAAGCAACTTCTGAAGCAGATTTTGTACCTTTCAAGCAATCCTTACGTCTCAAATCATTTTAGCATCTCGGCTTAGTCACATCGTTGGCTGGTAAGCTAGATCTTCTTTTTCATTTTGACACGTTGCTTCGTGCTACCGAGAAGAAATGAATGTGCAATGCAATTCAACGTAAGGCAATCATTGCTACAACTAAGCGGAAAGAAAATCATTTTAAAAGGCAGGATTAGACATGGCTCTGCTTACCGTTTATTTGTTATAGCCCTGTATACTTTAAGTCCTTATTAAAAGTTGCACATCATTTATATGGGTTAGCATACAAACGCTGCGTATATTACATATTCCTTGGTATAGGCAACCAGTGGTGAATGATTTCTAGCTGCATGGCTAACCTGCGCTGCAGTGTCTTTGGAAGACAGCGCGAATGAAATCTTGATGAATGATTTATTTTTAGGACTGTGTTGTTGAAGCTTTCCTCCATTTGTGTCCTAATTGTTTCATCTTATATTCGCTTTGACGCCCAAGGAAACCTAGAGGTGAGAGTTTAACATATCGTAGATCTACTGTGGTTTTACTTGTGTGTCGAACTCCGTGTGTTT
Source organism: Craspedacusta sowerbii (assembly GCA_003687565.2). Lineage (NCBI taxonomy): Eukaryota > Metazoa > Cnidaria > Hydrozoa > Limnomedusae > Olindiidae > Craspedacusta > Craspedacusta sowerbii. Next base: position 17,979 of record QQSS02050768.1, read on the forward strand.
TACACTGAAAACCTTTGAGTAGATCAACGTTGAAGTCACACGAATGACACGAAGGCAACAGTTAATTGCTCGGTAAATTCTTCCTCTAAAACCACAAAAAAAAAAAAAAAAAAAAACATAAAACAATGCGACGGTTACCCTGACCAAGATATTCAATTTTTCCGGTCTTGAATTCCCCTCACAATTCCTACCCCTCGAATATATTCTTACCGCCCAGTTTACAGAGTTTATATATATATA
>QQSS02050879.1:3619-18215 GCA_003687565.2 Craspedacusta sowerbii
TTGATAAGGACCACCCTAATATAACATATGCATAACTTCTCATCAATACTGTGCCGGAGAAATAAACAACAACTTCATAATCACTTACTCTTGTTCCCTTCATGTTCCATGTTCCAACAAATATTGTAAGTTTTCTATCTGGAAGATACTGTGAAATATCAGACAGAGCATGGTCTTGTTTTCGACTCCTTACACTGTTAGTAGTCAAGCGAGGAACTAATGTAAGAAAATTTGCAATTGCTCTGAATGATGCTCGCTTATCTGAATCAGGTTTTCCTTGTATAGCATGATGGTCAATTGTCTCGTATAAGCCACTACTATTTTTAGATGTCCCAGATTGAGGCTGAAGATGAACCGACTCAATAGGACAATTCACAAGAATAGGAGGTAGAGGACGGACTTTATACGCTACACGTGTTGCTGGCTCACTCTCAGCTTCGGATTCCACGTTTTGCCTACGATTAGTATTCAATGCTGCACCAACACTTAAGGTCCTCAGATTAGGCAAAGATCCTGATCGCATGACAGGCATCATATATCCATCTTCATCCCATCTGCCACTCAGATTAAACTTTGGTGCTGAAAAAACTGCTTTATTTACGGAATCCCTGCTATGATGGTCAACACTACGTAAAGTTCCGCCTTTAGAAGGCAAACTATAACAATGCTCCAAAGAATCTTCTTGCTTTTTTAAAGTGTCACTGTCAACAGTTATCTCATCTGGACCGGCATCTGATGATAAATCACTCACACTGCTTACAGAATAATCACTCTCAGAAGAACTACGGTCGCTACTTCCTACCCCCAATTCCTTCCCATACTGGGCAGTTAAAAAGTTCTGGTATGATGCAATAAGAGCATTATCTTCATGATCACCTTCACTGCCAACTTCTTTTTCACAAAGCTTTGAGGACACTCCAGCTTCAGGTAGGCTTTCTTGAGAACCATTTCGCTCAAAACTATTACTACTTCCAATACTTTTAAGTGCCCTGCACTCATTAGGTGAGCCCTCTGCAAACGCCTTCAACTTGCCAGTGCATGGTGAAGTTGATAGTGGGTACAATCTCTTATGCATCATATAACAGGAAGCATTGGAGTCACTTCCACCACTAGACAAACTTGCACTTGAACAACTCCTATGACTGCTCCGAGTTTCACTTCGAGGCAAAGCAGGTGGCTTAGGCACAAAAAAATTAACTTCAGGATTACTTAAATGAGAGGAAGATTCTGAAACACAAACATTGTCTTTCCTTGATGACAAGACGTGGGCGGATATTAATGGATGCATCAATGTGCCATTGTGCAGCGCTAAAGGGTCCGCATGATTAGCATTACCGGAGCTTGTGGATAAAGCAGGTCTGGATCCATAATTGAGACGAGACACTTGTGGAAGGATAATGTTTGCACTGTAAAAGGAATAATTAGGTGACTCTTTTCTAGCCATGACTGCTTTCAGGTTACATCTTTCATGCCAACATTCACAACTCCCCAGTTAGGGTCTGCAAGTGCTTCCTCGATTACCATTAGCACCATGCCATTACTGATTGCTCTCTGGAACATCTAACCATTAAGCTTTGAATCATCATGGATTTTCATAGCAAACAGCTAAGATTTAACTAACACAAACGATAAGCTACAGAGACTGTTAGTTACTGACATGATCCAAATTTGTCCAACTTTAACGTACGCGTAGTTTCAATCCGCTCAAATTATCCTCCTACGAGGTAACTCAATATCAAAATCATAAGCAAAAATAAGCCATATTTCACAAACTTAACAAATTTAAGAATACCAGCATAAAGAATTTCATAAAGAAGCTAACTGGCTTAACAAATGGAACTCAATCTAAAGCCAACACAGAAACGCGAGCCTTTAGGATTCCCGGGTCATAAAGGAACTCTCAATAAAACGGAGACACATTCTTTACAATCCAAAAAGACTCGAAACGGAAATAAGTCATCACAGATGTTTTAAGAAGCAGTATTTAAGTTCATTTTATTATTATGCTATTTTTCTCTGCATTTAAGTCATTCATTTTCCTTCCTTCCGTGGCCAGTTTGGGTAAAGCTGACTGAGAACGCAGCGGACTTCTTGTGGTGCTAGCACAAGGCACTGGCCGGGTTCTCATAGAAACCGTTTCCATGTGCCTGTCGAAGTGCGTTAACATCTTCCGTGAAAATCTGGGCTGCATCGTCAGCTTAAAATTAGAGAACGGATGTCGACTTCCATTCAGGGAATAACGCTCGATCTCGACATGACATGACATCGAGGAACACCATGCTTAACCTTGTTCAACACTACTTACAAATGTTGTCTTAAAGATGGGGGTGAGCCTATCGCAGCTTGACATAGATTTATATAACCTTATGGCCAGGTAAGACCATTAACTTATTGCCATGCAAAACTAACTTGTAAGTAGTTGAGTTAGTACGAAAAAGTGCTAAAATGATATGCAGTCTTATATGGGGCAAACCAGGAGCACATTTGGAAAAAGCGCGGCAAGAACATACGTTTATACATTATGTCAGATTAAAAGTGAGCCTGCCAACTTACCATCCAGCTTTTTTAAATACATTACTGACTGTATAGTACATCAGATGATGACCCCAGGAGAATAGCCTATTGAGGAGGAAAGAATAGCGAGGAGTCATGCTATCGCAGCATCACTTATGTGCCAATCGTAAGTTTAAAAACTATGCATTGGAACGGAATATTGCGTATAATTTTAGGTTGTGCTTAAAATTTAAGCAGAAATATTTGTAAGATGACTATTGTTTAAGGTTCTGTCAGCTTCAAGTGACATCACGTAGTGCATGTTTTGTGCGATTAAAACTACCATTCATTCCAGCCATGTTTACTCTCCATCATTTGCATTCCATTCCAATGTGAGGTCCGTCGAATATGATGAAGACTTCACACTGTTGAAAGCAAAGATGGCTTTGCAGAGGAGACTGTAATGCGCATACTCTAGGGCATTGCGGACACGGCTCGGTTTTTGAGCAGCAGCGTAAGTCTTTGTTTCTAAATGGAGCAGCTCAGTAACTCTGACAGCTACCAAAGGAGTCTGATGTTCTAGATGCCTAGACCCCAGCGACCCATCCATCCGCGTGTACGCCACAGAATATAAAGTCTCCTGATCTCTCTTAAAGCTGCTTCCAAACTAATCACTGCTTGACAGCATTGAAACAAAAAGGCTGAAACTCTGGAATTCAAACTTAAAAGACCATCAGATTGGAAAGAGGATGCGTGGTCTTCTGTCCATTGCTTGACCGATGGCAAGAAATCCTCCGAAAATGACGCGAAGACAATGCCGAGATGATCAGCATCCCCATTAGCTACTTAGGCCTCCTGGACGTTACGAAGATGACAGAAGACCAACTGACAAAAAGATGTAATGCAATGAAAGGACTTTTTATTTTGAAGATTAGCTTTAGCATTAACTAACTATTTCCAGATTTCCCTAGTACTTCTCTTGCAAATCCCTATTTAAGATTATGTGGGAGGTTGCGTTTTACAGAGGAATTTAGAATGAGACGCGTTTATGAACTTTTAATATCACTTGGTTCCTATGTGTTTCAGATACACTTCGAAAATGCTCAATCATGTAATAATTGGTGTCTGACGCCTACCACCTATTAGCAGCTTGCGCTGCAATAGCTTGTGAGACTTTAAAATGGTGATTTATTGACGAAAAATATCCATAAATATATAGCGGCCGCATGAATACAGTTTCCACCTTTTATAATCGAGACGGCGCATTACCGTTTGTCGGATTTGGGAGCTTACCGTAAAGAAGGCTTGTGATGTCTTTTCGGGAGAAGAAAAAATCAGGGAGATCGTTTCAAACCAGAAAAAAGTTCTGAACGATAGAAGATGCCTTGAAGCGTGGTGAGAGGGACAATTTTAAAGTGAATGTTTTTAAAGGAGTCTGCCTATAATAGCTGAAGGGTACATAACCTGGTGATGGAAGCAACTGGTGATGGGAGGAACTGGTGATAGAAAAAACTGGTGATTTAGAGGACTACTGAGGAAATATATAGATGAGTGTTTGTATTAGTAATAAATATATATGGTTGCAAACTTCCCGTTTGTTCTCGTGTGTTTTTAGGCTGTTTGGGCGGAGTTTGGTTCTCGCTCACACAATTATTGGTTAGGCGTTGCTTTTTTTGACCAAATCACAAAGGATTTTGGTACATGGTCCATCGAGCCGGGGAATTGTATTGCTGTGGCTATTGTTTGCTGGTTGGGTGCTGGTCAAGTTTAACGGGGACCCAAAACGTTTCCAACATTTTTGGGATAGTTTTCAAAGTGTAATTCATAATAATGAAGGGTTGTCCGACATTGATCGCTTTAATTATTTGTGAGCGGCGAGCGCGATTGCAGTTCTTCAATCCACTAGCGAAAACTGCAAAGAAGCGGTCGATATCTTGAAGGATAGGTTGGGAAGAAGTCGGTAATAATCTCTTCTTGCATGGATCCGTTAATGAAGCTTCCAATTGTAATTGACAGCACGAATACTAGTGCGATTCGCCGAGTATATGATAAAGTAAAGACCCACGTTAGAAGTTTGGATGCCTTCGGGATTAAGTCAGAAACTCGTGGGGGCGTTTCTGGTTCCAGTAATTTTGTCGCGTCTCCTAGATGAATTACAATTAATTCTGAGTAGGAAATTGGAAGAGTCCGGGTAGATTTGGGAACTGCAACAGTTGCTCAAAGGACTGCAACGGGAATGAGAGGCCAGGGAGCGCTCTCTATTTGTGACTGCCAGAGGAAAATCTCATGGAACCATTACCCATGCGGAAAGTCTACGGCCGCGGCACTAGTGACCCAATTAGGACCCAACGAAAGTAATTGTTGCTTTTGTCGGAGCAGGCATTCATCCCATTTATGCAAGATAGCTTCCAACGTTGATGCTCAGAAGTTGTTACTGATTAAGTCGAGAAGATGCTTTGTTTTTGCTCAAAACCGGGGCACATTTCTTTGCAAAAAATGTAGGTCCCGTCATAACGCTGATATATGCACTAAGGTTAAGAATGACGCAGGACTGAAAAATAATGTTGAATCAAAAGGCAAGCCAAGTGAAAATTTTGTTACGAAAGACACAGCGGGCGCCAGAAATACGTTACTTGTTGATGTAGCGACGTGCGTTTTAATGCAAACTGCTATTGGTCTCGCTAGTTCTCCTACTTCCCCATTAGAAGTGAGGTCGGTAAGGTTGATAATGGACCCAGGAAGTCAGCGTAGTTATGTCAAGGCGGATCTATTTTATTTCTTGGATCTTTCTTGCATCGGCAAGGAACAGTTGCAAGTTAATACGTTCGGGGGTGGTCGTCCATTGTTGTGTCGTGTCCAATTTCGCAACTACACGTGCGGGGTCGTTTCGGAGGACAGGAAATTGTCATAACAGCTTGTGTTGTCCCTGAAATTTGCGCGCCTCCGGGGAACCAACAAGTTCAATTTGCAAAGGAAGATTTCAAGCATCTGGCCGATTCGCAATTTGCTGACGACGTTTCACTGTGGGAGGGGGTTGAAAGGGAAATCGACATGCTTATCGGTTCGGATTTTTACTGGGCCTTCCTTTTGGACGGGAAAATACGTGGTCAGTCTGGACCCGTAGCTATAAACACGAGACTAGGGTGGGTTTTGCCTGGCCCTATTTATCCACAAACATTGACAGTTGCCAGCCGAAATGAAATGGAAAAGCTTGCAATGAACTGCTTTAGCCAGTATCAACAACAGAACGAAGTGCATTCAGTTTTATCCAAATTTTGGACTCTTGAATCTTTTAGGTATAGACACAAATGAGGAGGATAAACCTTTGCAAAACTTCTCTGATAGCCTAAAGCTCGACGGGAAGAGATATAAGGTAGCACTTCCATTTCGCGAAAATCATGCTATGTTGGCCGACAACTACCAGCACAGCCACGATCGCTTTCAATCGCTCTTAAAAAGATTGAGACGCAATCGAGAGTTGAGTGATCAATACGATGCGATCATGACGGAGCACGTGGAAAGCGGTGTCATGGAAAGTGTAAGCATAGATCCTCCGACCGTAGGTAAGGTCTACTACATGCCACACTTAGATTATTTGATTATTTTATGGCGCCAGCTCCAAAGTTCTTGGTCCTTCTTTAAACCAGTCTATATACGAAGTTTTTTCAACATACTCTTTAACTCTCGGTTTTTCCCAATTTGAATAACTGCTGACATCGAGAAGGCATTTTTGCAAGTAAGTGTGCGGAAGGAGGACACAGATTCTTTGCGGGTGTTGTGGGTAGACGACATTAATGCCGAGGTTCCGAAGGAGGTGGTTCTACGTTTCACGTGGAGTGTCCTTGGTGTTGCCTCCTCCCCATTTCACTTGAATTCTACTTTGCTTTACCATGTGAGCAAATACGACCACATAAATGCTGGTACGGTAGCTACGCTTAAGCGATCACTCCATCTCGATGATGTCACGGCTGGCGTTGATTGTGTAGAAGAAGGTCTTTCGTTTTTTCAAACATCGCGTTCCATTACGAGTGCCGGGTGGTTCAACTTTCGTACGTGGGCAACAAACTCAAACGGATTGATACGTTTGGACGTCTCTCCTAACCTGGCCAATGATAACCAAACATATTCTAGTATCTCAAAACAGAATTCATAGCGTGCTACAGGATCACAAGAGCAAAAAGTACTGGGAGTTTTGTGGAACCGTCAATCCAACGAGTTGAAATTTAGATTCGAAGGATTTTATGAAACTGCTAACAATACGAAGCTTCCAAAGCGGAATGTGTTGAGCCTAATTGCTCGAAATTACGATCCATTAGGCTTTATTAGCTTTATATTCACGCCTTTGAAGGTAGCATTTCAAAATTTATGCATGCAGGGTGGCTCGTGGGATGACGAGGTAGGGAAAGAGAAAGCTGCACTAGGTAAGGGATGGCTACTACAGGTTCAAGAGGCGAAAGAAATCAGTGTAACTCGTTACTGCCTAAAATTATTAAAAGGTCAAATAGCATCGTACCAATTAGAAGGCTTTTGCGATGCATCCGTTTATGCTTATGGAGCTTCCCTCTATTTGTGCACCGAGTCGTTAGCAGGCGTTAGCTCGCATCTTATAGTTTCAAAAACTACGGTTGCACCGCTTAAAAAGCTAAGCATTCCACGCCTAGAACTGCTGGGCATGCTAGTTATGGCTAGACTTCTGTCTTCGTGTCTGAAGGTGATACCAAGTATGCTCCCGTATGGTATTAAGTTTTCGGACTCGGCTACTGCTCTTTACTGGGTGAAGAGTGAATGTAAAAGATACAAGCAATGCGTGGAGTGGCGGGTTGATACCATAAGAGAGATTACCACGGTTGATCTTTGGGCCCATATTAAGGGTTAAGAAAATCCAGCCGATCTGCAATCACGAAGCACAAACCTTAACGAGCTTAAGTATAGCGATGTCTGGTTCCACCGACCTATTTGGCTTCGGCGATCGCGGTCAGAGTGGAAGAAGCAGAAGTAAGCAAGGAGGAAATAAGGGTGGGAAAGCGTCAACCTGAAATAGCTAATTGCATGATAGCATACGTGTTGAAATTTATTCGAAGTGGAATAAAGCTCGAATATGCCGCGGACGAATTAAATCTCGCATAAGAATTCGTAATAATTAACGTGCAGGCGTACCTCAAAGCTGAACAAAAGTTTCAGGTCATAAGCAGGCAATTGCTAATTTTCGAAGATGATATCGGTCTACTTCGTAGCAAGAGTCGCTTCGAAAACGCCGACTTTCTGCAAGCAGAAAAGTTTCCCTTGATTGCCAGAGTTAATCGTAAGAGATTGTCACGAGAGAGTTTTTCAACGGGTGGCAAGTGATACGATGGAGGAAGTGTTATGCAAGTATTGGATACCGAGTTTAAAGCAACTTGCTAAACGGGTCATTCATTCTTGCTACGTCTGCAGAAGGATGGATTTTCTCCCTTAGAAACCAAGACCGTCTCCTCCCTTGCCTAGTTTTAGAGTTCAGCTTCAAGAACCCTTTCGAACTGTGAGACTTGACTTCGCTGGGCCTTTGTATCTGTGCCAATCATGAAATATTAACCCAAAGTGTTATATACTTCTGATTACTTGCACAGATAGGCGAGCGGTACATTTAGAATTAGTGCCAGACCTTTCCGCGCAGGCGTTTGTTCGTGGTCTTTGTAGGTTCATAGGTAGGCGTGGCGCGCTGATCATTTCGGACAATGCTAACACATTCCATGCAAGCGAAGCCATGTCATGTCAAAAATATCATGGAAGTTCAATGCTCCGAGTGCGTCCTGGACGGGGGGATTTTTTGAATCGATGATCAAAATCACCAAGCGTTGCGTGAAAAAGATTCTTCTTAACGCTAGGTTGAAATACGAAGAGTTAAATACAATTTTAACAGAGATAGAGGTGGCGCTGAATAATAGGCCACTCAACTATGTTAACAACGACAGTATCTTAGAGAGGTTGACACATAATCATTTGATTTTCGGCCGAAGGCTCTCACCTGTAGCCAAAAGTCCATTGATCTCAAATCAGGTTAAGATTGTAAATTAAAACGACATAAGGAAGCGCGTAGTACATAGGCAAAACGTTCTGCGTGACTTTAATAAGCGCTGGACCAAAGAATACCTCCTACGCTTAAGGCAAGCGCAGAAATCACAGGGTCCTTGTGACGATCGTACCGTTAAAGTAGACGATGTCGTGCTTGTGTATGATGAGGGTCCTAGGTTCTTTTGGCGACTTGGAAGAGTTGTAGAATTAATTCCTAGCCGGGACAGCGAGGTTAGAAACGTGAAGCTGCTATTGAGTGGAAACGCGGAGCATCCTGGTCGCGTGATAACGCGTCTCATAAGCCGGCTGTATCCGTTCGAAGCATGGTTGCCGATGAAGGCAAAAATGAGGTTGTTTTGGAGTCTGCGACAGGCATGAGGGCTAGCGCGGGTCTAACTGACGCTCCGACAAAACGCGGGAACACCCCATGATGGGTTATTGCTTGAAGGGTGGGTGCCAGGGCGGGAGTCCCGACCTATATGTTGTAATTATGTTAAGTTTATATATAGAACTGGTGCTTGCAGATTATCCGATAACGCTGAGAAGGAAAAGAATCTGGAAGTGGCGATCGAACGAGTTTTTACGTGGAAAGATGATCTAAGAGGCGAGTAGCTATGGAAACCGACATCAAGAGGATTTGTAGCGAGCACACTTAGTTGTCATCAGTATGAACTCTGATCCAGGGCGACCATGTGTGCGGAAATCGGGCTGAATCAGAGAGGCGGCCGCATGAATTCAGTTTCCACCCTTTATAACCGAGTCGGGACATTACCTTTTATCGGATTTGCGAGCTTACCGTAAAGAAAGCTTGTGATGTCTTTTCGAGGGAAGAAAAATCACGGAGATCGTTTCAAACCAGCAAAAAGTTCTGAACGATAGAAGATGCCTTGAAGCGTGGTGACAGGGACAATTGTGAATGTTTTTAAAGGAAAAGTGAATGTTTTTAAAGGAGCCTGCCGATAACAGTTGAAGGGCTACATAAGCTGGTGATGGAAGCAACTGGTAATGGGAAGAACTGAGTATGGAAAAAACTGGTCATTTAGAGGGCTACTGAGGAAATATATAGATAAGTGTTTTGGATGGGAATTTATATTAGTAATAAAAATGTATGGGTGCAAACTTCCCGTTTAGTCCTCGTGTGTTTTTAGGCTGTTTGGGCGGAGTTTGGCTCACGCTCACCCAATTGCTGGTTAGGCGTTGCCGCTTTTTTTAAACCAAATCACGAAAGATTTTGGTGCACCTAATGTTATTACGTCTCCAGCAATTCTTGAGGTCTTGTAGTTTCTCTTTAATAAAGCCAATGTCCTGTAGAAATTTGCTTCAATCACATGCACTGACGCGTCATACCATGTTTCAGATGCGATCGGCTGGGTAGGCTTTCTCATCTCCAAAAGCTTCTCCTCGATCTCGACATTGATTTTCTGAGTCAAGTCAAAGGTTACTTCCAAGTTGCTCCATCGTGACGCACTAAAAATAGTGAACGAATGGAACTCAGAATGGGTTCGCTGCGCTGCGTATATGCGTGACTTCCGTCGGTAGCAAGCTTGGGAAAGGTGGACGCAGACAACGACAAGCCAAGATAGCCTGAGAGCGCAGGAAGTGCTGTCTCGATTTTGACGCATACCTCGGGATGGGACTGCTGAAGAAGAAGACTGATTCTTCTTCACAGCTTAGGAGATGGATTTAATCTAAGTTGCTTTGCCAGAGCAAGGTAGCCACCATCTATTGTTCACTGCTATCCTTGGTCCAAAAATAAGATACATAAGCATTTCAATTTAGTTTATCTCAAAGATGTCCGAGACAACCCTGCTGTGCCTATCTAACGACGTTGCGAAGTCATCAATATCAAAAGTGAACATTCGCAACGTCATCTAACTAATTGCAATGTTCTTCGCAGTACTGACTTAACAATTGTGGAAAAACCTGTCTTCGTGCCCTTGCTGGTGGCCTATGAACTTCAATTGCGAGTTAAGTGAATCCATAGTATGAATAAGCTAACTCTAGACTTTGTTAAAGTATCTACGTAACACTGTCTGAGCGAAGCAACACGTATCAAACTCGATGAGGCTCCTACTAGCAATGGGCATTTAATTTCTTCATTTAGGAAGGCGCTTGGATCTGCACTAAAATTACTCTGAAAGCCTCCCATCGTATTTGCGCAATAAGCCTAATTATTTCGTTCCTCATCAGCTGCTAAAACTGTTTGTGTATACTTGATTAAATCAAGCGTTCGGCGTGTTTTCAATTAAGTCAGCGACTGACAAAAGTTGCTGCGAAGTTTCTTTCAAATCCTTACACGTGCACGTGGTTCGACTGGAGTAACCACTTATTGCCGTGTAAACATTTCAAAGCCGTCTTCATATTAGTTGACGGTTGCGGTTACGAGGCATTGATCTCTTTATAGCGCCATTTTTGTACGCTTGACTCCGAAGTTGTCTTCACTGGCGAGGCTGTGGGGGCTGCGCAGCCTCGTGAAGAACTGCAGAGAGATACAGAGGCATATATTCCAGCTGTTCCACTGCCACTAGATGTAGAGCTTGAAGGAAAATCTTCAAATTGCACGTACTTTGTAATCTATTATAATGTGCCTCGAAAGGCTGGGCAAAAGATTCGCGAAAGTGACGCTTCCACAGGCAGCCACCCAGGTTGATCATGGTATGACTTGAAGTTGAAGGAACCATCATACAATCAGAAGACAACTATTTATCTACATATCTATCTATCTATCAATCTATCTATATATATATATATATGTATCTTCATATCTATATTTTTAGACATATAAAGACGCAAATGCATAGACTTCATACATGTCGCTAATTAATTTATTGCCAGTGTCCGCGTTGTAAATAGTACATCGCTAATTGCAAAAGCCAGAGTGAAACTAGGTTTTTATTTTTATTTTTATTCCTTCGAAATCTTCATGTAATATAAGCACAGGAAAATTTTTAAACTAAAACGATAAAAATGAAAACCTCTCTAGATTTTTAATTTTTAAAACTTTTAAAATTTAAATTAAATAGACACGATATTTTGAAGAATGCATTAAGCAAATTAGAGATTAACAATAAAACCTTATTTCAACGATAGTCCTGTTTCAAAGTAAAATATATAATTACACAGACGCAAAATGTATACTACTTTCATATTGTAGTTTGAAATATGCCACACTAAATGGCAGATGCAAAAATGATGAGTCTTTATTGCAGGTTTTGCGTGCAAGTTTAGTCTCGTCATGTGACACAACAAAAAGTACTTTAAATTGGAGAAGAATTAAGAGTAGCTTGTACAATGTCAACTAGCTAACTATTAAAAAAGCTACTATTTACCTTAATTTTTTGCGGCTTTGAGTGCGTAAACTCTGTACCTTCACTAACGTTTAGCTATACTGCATTCAAGACCGAGCATAGAATCAGCTGGCTGAATTAAGGAAATTAAGAATCCTAAACTTACTTCTTCCCTCAAAACCCAATTTTAGCCATTTTCTAGTTGGCTCGCGTTCCCTTCTTCAAGTCAAAACCTTGCTTACCTCAATATTGTACGTCGACGACAGTTTGTTATGCGGACAAAGCTTGATCGATGCTTACATAGGAACGATATTTTCCGATTTGTTGGTATATCAGCAAAGAAGAGGATTTTTTTTGGTAGCGTTTCGCGTACGGGCATCCGAGCTTTAGCTGTTCCGAACCTGAAAATCTTCGAGTACGGGCATTGCATGTATTGGCTGCGATCTGTCACATGCGCAAAAATAAGCGCGCAAAATTGAGATCGCCCACTATGCGCTATCATTCAACACCTACACGCTCAGTCAACCTTCTGGAAATTCATGAGGGTCAGACTTTGCAGAGCTTATTCGGAAATTGAAGGGACTATCAGCAACTACCATAGAGCTAAGGGCGGGCAGCAGTATAGGAGAAATAGAGCTGCAATTGAGGCAGCAAAGACGAGGTTTGGCCAGGACTTATTTAATTGAGCAATAATTGGCAGGAAAAAAGTTACTTTGCATATCTATTTGTTAAGGTACAAGTCACGTTTATATTTTAGATGCGATCGCCGATTGTCAACAAAAGAAATAAGCCTCAAGCAAAAACCGTGGATCTCCAACCCCATTCTGCAAGCCATGAAAATTAGAGATAAATATCTAACACAGCAAGTGAAAGAAACCAAAGAGCAAGAAAAACGTGATGTCTATAACAACTATAAGAAATTACGTAATTCTGTTGTATCTATGATTAGGAAAAGTAAGGCTGAATACTATAAGGACTATTTTCTCCAGCATCAAAACGAGATAAAAAGAACCTGGGACGGAATAAAGTCCATTATTAATGTAAACAAAAAGAGTAAGTTTTTCCCATCGACATTACTTAAAAGCCAAAACTGCGCCGTTAATGGAGCGAGAAACTTGGCTAATACTTTTAATGACTACTTTACGTCCGTCGGAGCATCTCTTCATGCTAAAATACCTGATTTTCCTATTAATTTTATGACTTGCATGGCTCAACCTTATGTCAAAACCTTTTTTTTAAGTCCAACTGACCCTATTGATGTGATGAATGTTATTAACTCGCTACACTCTTCTAAAGCATCTGGTCCTAACAATATTCCAAGTCACCTATTCAAAGTTTGCTCACCTATTCTCTGCAAACCAATATCTTTCATCATAAACGAATCCTTTAGCCAAGGCATATTTCCGGATATTCTAAAATTGGCCAAGGTCACCCCAGTCCACAAATCCGGCCCCACAGAGGTAAGTAGCAACTACCGACCGATCTCACTACTGTCAAATATTAGTAAAGTTATCGAGAAGACCATGTGTACGCGTCTTAACGATTTCCTCGAAAAATATAGACTACTTTACGTAAAAACTACTCAACTATCCATGCCCTAGTTGACTTAGTTACGAATATCAATGATATATTAGAAGGAGGTTAATACGCTTGTGGCATATTTATAGATACAAATATACAAAAAGCATTCGATACGGTTAACTACGACATTCTCTTAAATAAACTAGAAATCTATGGAGTTCGAGGAGTCCCCTTAAATTGGTATGCATCATATCTTAAGGGAAGAAAGCAGTTCGTCGCTCTTGTAAGCGTGAAATCCGATATGCAAGTTATGGACTTTAATGTTCCCCAAGGATCTATTTTGGGCTACTTACTTTTCCTAATCTATATCAACGATTTTCGGCGTAATGTTAAGTCCGGCCTTGTACAACACTTTGCTGACGATACAGTCATTCTATTCAGAAATACTTCTATAAAAAAATTGAACAGAATTCTAACTCGTGCACCATGATTCTTAGCTGTGTATTTTCTTTGTAGTGTATGGTAAATTCGAATCAAAGGCGCGTATAAAATACGGATAAATAATGATATTTTGCAAAGATTACATCAAAGAAATTGATCTACAAGCACAAACAGAAACGCATGTTAAATAAAAAAAAGGAACACAACGAAGTAGTTGGCATGATGAAAAGAAGTAAACGTTTGTAATACTCAAGTTTTTTTCTGCTAAATAAACACAACACAAGAAAAACATGGGATGAGCTTACGTTAATTCTCAAACAAAGCAGAAAGTCTAAGTTTTGTCCTGCTTTGGTTGTGGACAAGAATGGCAGGGTAGCAAAGGAGCCCATTAATATTGCTTCTCCTTTTAATAGATACTTTTTCCTTAATAGGTAAATCTCTAGACGCAAGCATCCCCAGCTCACGAAACAAGTTTATGACATACATATCCCCACACGCAGCACAAAGCATGTTTTTAAAGCCAACGGATACCAATGAAGTAATCAAACTAATAAATACTTTAAATGACTCAAAAGTTTGTGGGCCCTGCAGAGTTCCAACTAACCTCTTGATGATTGGCTCGTCAATTCTGGTGGCTCCTATATCACATATGATCAATCAGTCGTTTAGTCAAGGCGTTTTTCCCAAGAACAACAACAACAACAACAACAACAACAACAACAACAGCAATATTTATTTCTCTCCAGAAACGTACAGTACAGGACAAACCGCAAGCCTTCCGAAGGTCTAAATATAATAATTAA
>QQSS02050990.1:0-18209 GCA_003687565.2 Craspedacusta sowerbii
TATATATATATATATATCGTATACATATACGATAGCGCACTAACACACTCACATAAAAACGTCTAAAACATAGACCATGTTTGATTATTACAAATTCCGAAGACAAGGTCCCTATATAATCCAAATAGAATAAAATTAAAGTCATGACCTCGTCATACCAATCATGAAAGATACTAACAACAGCCTCCAGAGCACCTTGACGAGCAATGAGATTGTCACCCATACTCATGAGAGGAATAACCGACTGAATCACCACGTGCATCGTCTCCGTGGTGAGTATTTTGCTAAGGGCAGCCATGCAGCGAGACGCCATGTGTCGCACTGCCGTGTAAGTGTGCTGAAGACACGCTGTGATCGAGGGCAGGAGCTCAGCGAGCTAAGCGAGCAAAATATTCAAGTGATGCACCAAAGAAAAGGACACTTTCTGTTGCCGTGACCGCTTCAACTTCAGATAATTACGCCATTGGCGATTCAAGCACGGTTCGTTCTGATCAACAAAAACGCGCCCATAGACCAACACGCGAAACTAAGGGCACAACGCAAAGCACCGATTTCCGGACTCTCAAATAAAATCAAATTAACAAACTTCCTTAATTACAATCACATCTAGAAAGACAAGCGCAGAGAAGAAAGAAATCGAACGGCTACTTAAGACGACAAAAGTACAGTAACTTCTTTCAGTAATGCGTGCGCACGAATTCGAAATCCAAACAAACACCATCGGTCAAGAACCACATAAGAATCGCATTACCTACCATGCGCTGCAAAGATTCGTGAAGTGATGGCGCAACAACTTCTAAGACTCGAAGTGAGGTTATCAGACTTCTTGCACGCTCATCCTCGTCTCCCGGATTAATGGCTTTATGAGACATTTGTGATCATGAACAAGCAGTATGAATATCAAAAATTTTAGGAATATGACTGTATATTTGTACAAAGCGTCGCTGGACGCACGCAAACGGAAATATCGTAGACGAAACTTGCCATACCCCCCCCCCAAAAAAAAAAAAATTACACAGAACATAAAACGGCAACTAGATAAATTCTGCGCACTAAGTCATTAAGCCATACACTTTTAAGACATGCAGGCAAAGTCGTCGCAAAGCTTCCCAACGTCATCACTAGTGCAAGCTCAGGCTTCTTACCATGATCTTTAATTCCGGTGAAAAGAACAGCCCACAAGGACGGCAGCATCTCAGGCAGACGCTCACCAAATTTCCGGGCAATATCAGACAGCGCCATTTCTGCTCCTCTTTGCTGCAGCAGCATCGATTTCTGGCAGTCAATTTCAAAGAAAATAGAAGAAACACGAGCATTTGCGGGAAAGAAAATAAGCAAAGCTGCAGCAACGCTACCAACAGCTGAATATGGCTTCAAACGTCACAGCGCAATTCAAAATATTGCTGCATAAAGCACGCAGCATTACCATTTATCTACATCCAAGGCAACACGAAAATAATGGCAGGTCTACCATCCAAAGTTTCTCAAATTTTCTAACAGCGCCAATGCGCAAATTAAAAGAACTGCCTAACGCGCATAGAAGACCATATTATTGTGCGGCAATGACCACCCGCATCAAAGGTCATCGTCCAGCTTGCTCCAGCAGAAGTAGCTACAAACTCAAGGAAACAAATGACAAGCTTACGTCTTCTGCTTCGTCTTGAGAACCGCTTCCATTTTGCAAGGATGATCCCGCCGCCCCAGAACTTGCAATTGCTGCCGAATTGGCTCGAGACAGTCGCCCCCTCCGCTGCTGCCCAGAACGATCTGCATCCTACATGATACAAGCGCTAAGTCCTACGTTAAACCGAAGCCTGTCAAAACTTCTTAAGAATAAAAAAAAAACACTCTATAGCAAAGGTACTTGTTGTCATCCCTCCACGCTCATAACTACACCATCGCGATCTTAATACCCAAACGGAAGTCTATCAAAACTGCTTAAAAGTAAAAATAAAACCCCTAAGCGAAGGTGCTTTCTGTCGTCCCTCCATCGCGATCTTAATATCCAGTTAGAACGGATAAAATCTCAAGGCAGCAACAGGGAGAACAAGCATTAAAATCTAGCTAATCTACGCAGCGGCTAGTTCCTAAAGTGCTAATCGTAATACCTTCTGCTTTTGAATTAGCGAAAATATTCCGTGAGTAGCGTTGCAAAGTGGAGTAGCTTCATCTGAGAGATCGACTGAGTTTTGCGATGAGATGCGACTGGCTCTCGCAGCAGGAGCACTTGCCGGCTCAGATCTGACTGTCTCTAAGTCCAACGACGGCGTGTGTGCCGTATCCGAGCACACGAAGTTGCAAAGATTCTTCGCAATCTTCTGGTTCGGACAAGGCGATCTAGGGACACACTGCATTAGCAGCTCCGCCAGAGTGCAAGCGATGCGCCTCTAGTATCAATAAGATCAAGTCAGTCAACAAACAGGCTACCAGATCGGCAATGGAAATCCAATATTCCAAACATTCTAATCTTCCATCAAATCAAAGCTCGTCTGGAGGCAAATATACGCAGAAAATGTTCCTCTTGCAATGTAGGAGAACATACTAGGCGCAGCAGCATCTCTTCGTGAAGAATGCGATGCGCCCCTTGGCGATAGGGAAGAGTCATTCGACAGCTTAGCGTAAGAATGACAGAATGCAAAACTAATCTACCTGCAAACAAGACTCCTGCTCGCGACGGACACCTTCGATGATCGGTCTGATTACAGGATTCAGCTTATCCGTCAACAGCTTGCTTCCAACAACAGCGCCAGCAACGCTGCACTGAACTCTGGTATAAAACAAAACTATAAGAATTTAAACAGACGAAAACGTTCTGCAAAAGTGTCGCTTATACACGAAGAAAAGCAAATACAATAGGCCACAAAATAAAGATTTACCGCATGCTCCATTTCTGATAATATTGCTGCATCTGTCCTATTGTCGCCAGCAAGGTTCTGTTCTTCGCGTCTGCGCTCTGAAGACGTATAAATGTACGGAAAAATCCTTAACTTTGTCGAAAGTCTTAAAATATTCTGTAGACAATAAACGCGAGAAACACTAATAACAAAACATTGAGCTAATCCAAACGAATGCCATTCCACAACTCCATTCATTCGCTCCAAACAATTCCTGAAAAACTTAACTTTTATAGTTTTTTTAAAACAAGTACATACAAAGGCTTCACAAAGAAGAAGACAAAGCTACGAATACAAACGAGCTGGGGTCATAGAACATATACGGGATGTAATTGTCACGAGAAAGCAAAACAAAATCACTTCGAGAATTTATTGGTTGGAAAACCAAATCAACGGAAAACCATAAATCAAAATTTTACTTTTATCATGGGACCAGATAGCTTGCTGAAGAATTCTTGATACTTGGTTGTGGCAAGGTCAGACGCGGTATCAAGAGTGTACAAGCTAAACCCGCAAGCAAGATCAATTCATAATATCAACTTTAGCAAAGCTTTCCGAGTGCAGGTCTTACACAGCAAACCACAAAGAATCATTGAAATCGTATGAAACGTAGGCAACTGCGCATATAAAATAAAAATTGAAGAGGTCATTTCAAAATATTTTGCTTTATCGATATTGACATACCCAGGCTGAACTCCACCCGATAAATCAAGCCCGCACTGTAAGAAGCAGAAGAGTAGGTTCTAGAAATAGAAAATTAACAGGCATAGATCTCCGAACAGGGGCTAAACACACGAGCTTTACAAAGATCGAGTACAAACGCATACAGCTGCAACTTATGGAGAATTTTAATGACAATAGACATAATTTTATGATAGAGCATAGCTAAAAAGTCGCATCGCACTTGTGAGTCCATTTGAAGTCGCTGATGCAACATAACCATCTCGTCGTACATGATCTGCTCAGAAAGCAAGTCGTTGAGTTTTGAAACAATAGTTCCCACTAACGGAGAGGGCTAAAGATAAGCAAAAGCAGACTAGTCGGATAACCGAACTATTATCGACAAAAAATTATTTAAAAAAAAAACACACTCACTATTTAAAACCAGCCGTGTGTGAAGTGAACGATCAGCCACTTTAAACAAAAGATGCCGTCCCAAATCCCCCTTCCCCTGCCTCCATACAGAGTAACACACATGCACATAAGAACCGATGCGTTCAACGCATTCAGTGTTAAGTTGCGAAGCAGCATGAAGCCACCGATAACTTCTCATGATAGATTAGAAATTTAGAAAACCAGAACTAGAACCAATATGTCGATAACACGACAGCACTCCGCAGGCACGGGTGCTCGTGACGTAAGATCTTAGTCATCGCTAATCACATCAGTGAATAGCACTATAAGTTATAAGATCATATGACGGCCGAACCATTATTTCCAATGTGAACGGTGAACATAGCGGGTTTAAGTACTTCATACACAAGCTTACCAAGTTGATTTATAACCTTTAATCATTATGGTCCGTGCAATACGCTTGAAATTAAAGCTAACATGACGATATGCCGGAAGAAAAAATGAGGCTTAATAACAGGAAACTTGATATAATTAAGCATAGGTAAAACGTCATCAATGCTTGCAAATGTGATAAAAGAAAAAATTCCGTTCCCAAGATTTAGAGGTTACTTGTCCAACAGAAAATATGAATACGCTTCAGTTCTACGCTCTAGCGAGAAGGTAGGAAGATAACGAAGAGTAGCATAAAACATGCGGATAATAATCAGCTCTACGTTCTAGCGAGAAAGTAGCAAAACGATATAAAGTAAGATGAGATATGTAGGATTAGCAGGGCGACCATTCAATTGGAACTGATCGTAAGCATGGCCTCAGCCTAAAACAAATATCAAGCCCCCATTAAAAAAAACACCGAAAAGCTTTAGATAGAGACGCTGATGGGATAGTAGCATTTACCTTCGTCGCTGAGAGTTGCCCCGACAGGTCTGCCCATTCCTGGATTACCATCGCTGCGGACATACGTTTCACAGCGGAGCTTGAGCACAAGAATTCAAACAGCTGCGTCAAAAGCTGGTTGAGCAACAGCACGTGCGAGTTTCCTTGCTTTTCAATGGTGTGGAGAAGATGTCCAAGAGCTCTATAACGATAAACATAATCCAGAGCGCAGTTACACCTACGACAACGGTCTTAAGTCTGAAAAACAAACTCGGGGTACAAATGAACAAATTTGAATATAACCGAAATCCGCCATCACCCAACGAAGCATCACAATATACTAAGATCAGCGTGGCGACCTTTACGTCAAGTAGTAACCTTGGTTAGAGCGCGTCTATTGGCAAGCTTTTACGCGCGAAACCTTCCACTATAACTACGGATGCAGATAGCGAACAGTGATAGACTACTATTCATTAGGTAGACTACTATCTATTACATGCACAAGTAACGCTCTTGCTAAACCTTTCCTTAGCCGGGCAGACAAGCTCACTTACCACCTTTCTTATCAATACATCTAAATTCTAACTCTAGACAACTATGAAAAAATGGATTGGAAAGCAAGACTAAAAATGCAATTATAATATACGGACACCAGTTGTTCCTTTTCCTTTTCCTCGCATCAGACTTACCTGCAAGGCCGTAAATCTTGACTCGTGGCGGGTGCAAAATGCAGACATGCGTGCTTTACATACTGGTGCTTAACATGTGCCGCAAGAACCCCTAAGTGAAACGTTGCCTTCCCACCTAGAAGTGAAACGTTGCCTTCGGGCACTCCCAAACTAACGCTTTATGATAAACGCAAAGTCAGATTCCAAGCCCATTTTGAAAGCCACAAAAATCGCGGTAGCAGTTGAAAGCACTTCTTTAAAAACTCTGAAAAGCGGGCAGGGTGGGGGGAGTTTTGAAGGCGAAGCACTTACTCTTAGGACAATGCATCCTTGGAGGTTTCCGCGACAGATCAATTAGCTCAGGCATTCAGCTCTACTAGAGGTATTCACGTTAGTTAAAGGCTAACTTAAATCTTTAGTTTGTGTGCAGCTTTTAAGTGCTTAAAATGAATGCCTAAATGTCTTGTCGATGGCCTGCAAGTCATCTAGGAAGATTGATTCATACGCAGATCATCCCAATTCAAATGGACCGAGTTTCCACAGAAAGGAACGATCGACCTAAGAGCACACTGTTGGGCACATACAGGTGCTTGGGAACCATCGCTTACCTCATCGGTATGAAATCAACTTTGCTCTTTAGTTTTCTTCCAAACTACATTCCGTGTCTACACGTGGCAGAAGTTAACCAGATGCTTTTCTCGCATAGAATGCTTCCCGAACAACATTGAACGTCGCTGCAGAACCATGATCTCAGCATTTAAGTTTCAATGAATAGCAGTCCGTGCGAGTTTGAAACTGTTCGATAGCTGCATCCTTAGTAAGAATACAAACCCGATCTTGCAAGCTGGGAATAAAACCACATGAACGACTTATGAAGGATATAACTACGTAAAGGGTAAGGTAATCATTACCTTGCTCCCGCCAGTCTAGCCTCTAGGACCTGGCTTTCCCTAGTGGCTGCGTCTATGCCGTGCATTACACCTCCAAGGTACACCTGGCAGCTTTTCTCCAGCAATGGCTTGTTCTTCCCCTGAAACAAAATCCAGACATGCTGAGATGATGCTTGAAGATCAGTCTCAACAACTTTCTAGGTTGAGACCAAGGCTATACATTTTAAATAGAAACGTTCTAAGAAATATAGAATTTCAAAAAAATTTAAAACAACCTTGAATTTATGAGCCGACAGACCGGGATAACAGATGAGAGGCACAATACATTGATACTACATATTTTAGTGATGCTTTTAAGTTAATACGAGAGAGATCGCACCCTCCATAAGCGCCAAGGATTTCAGGCAATGTCACGGATTTAGGCTGTAATCATGCATGCAAACCTCGTTTCAGATATGAAATGCTACCAGCTGCCTTCTTTTTACGTATGTAAAATAAAGGTCCAAAAAATAAAATTGAAAAAACGCTACAGTGTTTAGAGGAAGGATTATCCGGGGTTCTTTAAAGATAGCCACAGAGATACACAGCTGCAAGCGGCTAGTATGGAGCATTTTCCTACTCTTTTAACAAAGAATAGGTTCAGAATGAGGAGAGGTTGACGAGGCAAGACTATTTAGATGCTTGCCAACTGTTGGCGATTGATAGTAAAGCCGTAGATTGCACACAGGCACCGTATCATCACGCTTGGATAGAGAATGGCTGGATTTGCGAGGAGAGTCAGCGATAAGCGGTTCAGCAATATTTGAATGGTCACACTGCCTGGAAGAGAAACTAGACATGACGGGGACACAAACCATCTCAACAACTTGCAGAGATGGTACACAAAAATGTGACAAGGTGGCTACTTCAATAGCAGCAAAATTTATTGTTAAGACAACGTGGGTCAAGCCTGAGGTGCTCACGGCTACTCATGGTAAAGGCGGTGTACTTATTAGTAGAGCAAGGAAAGAAGAATATGGGAATGCAGGTAAAATACCGGAAAAGGAGGATTTAGGAAAAAATCTTCAGTGGAGAAGGGCAATTTTACTCGGATAAAGATGGAGGAATAGATACAGCGTCAAGAAGAGAAAAAACGGAATCTAGGAGCATCTACTTCAAACGTGGAAGACCATTGCTATGAGCCAGCTATATCCATTAAAACGAAATTGGTTAATTAAATATTTTAATTGGCATAGAAATTCCAGTCGAAAATGGTCTTAAATGCAGTTCTTTAACAATCCACAACAAGACATACGCCCAATAGCCCCAAAACTAACAAAACCATAATAAACTAATATTCAAACTTCTCAAAATCAGAAATGAACACAAAACATATTAAACAATGATTCCTTACAATCATTAATCGACAAGGCCAGAACGAAGGCACTTAATCAAGGAAGTAAATGTCAAATACCTTTCCTTTAGTAGGTGACGATGCACCAGCCAGTAATCCCACATCAATATGCTGGTTATCAGGGTGGGTGAGAAGATGCAACCACTGGCCTGCATACATAGGCACAGCTGTGCTTAACGATTCTGGACACAATGACAGAGTAGCAGCCCAAGCCTTCAAAATAAAAAAATTAAAATTAAAATTAAATTAATAAAAAAAAATTAAAATTAAAAAAAAATTAACAAAATGATCTCTAATTCTGTATTCAAGAGTAGCATCAATATGAAACAGCCGACAAGGCGGCTTGATCTACAGCGTAGAAGGGACAGATAACACAAGCATGGGCGCTTTTTGTGTGCCAATGCACCCATTAAGGGTATCGATAACGGCACGTATCTTTCTTATGAGGCATACGCGCGCTAGCTGTTGTGTCATTTGCTACCTTGCTGCTAAGTTAATTAGACAATCCCAGGGCTGTGCGAGCCATCCTTATTTGTAACAGAGCCATGGCGCTCACAACATGCAAGTCTACGATAAACAGAGCATTCGCACTATCCGAGTCATCCTTGAAACTACGAAGTGTAGCAGAGCCATCGAATGAATGCCATCTCGCAATATGAAAATCTAAGTTAAACACAAAGCTCAAGAAATGCTGAATGAATCAGTATACCAAAAGCGTTCCGAAATAGACCACAAACCCACTCGAATATCCTCAAGCAACATTACTTATAACGAAACCGCGCAAGCATAAATATGTTTAGCACATCCAACCTTAACCGCCAAGTCTCTGATGTCATCACTAGGCTCCGTCATCAGGCAACAAAACAAATGCTGCATCTGAGAAGCTGCCACGAAAAGTACCCAACTGGCATCCTAAGATACAACGCAGTCAAACAGCTACGAAGACAAGTCGAAAAATATGAGAAGCCGCAAACAACCAAAAAAACGCTTGATGCGAGAAATCAAGTAACACTGCAGAAACGCCTTGGTCACGCAAACTGGACAAGGAAGATAACAAAGACTAAACCATCTCTCGCGCCGTAACAAACTGAAATAAAGGGATTGGAAAAACGTGAACGTAGAGCTTCAGTGAATTATTCTCCAAGCGGAAACGACAAACCGTAGAAAGGTCAAGCAACTTCTTCATGGTCTTTAAAGCAGATGCTCGAACAGTGGAGTTGCTATGGCGAAAAAACGGCCACAACCTTGGCACCAGCTCCTCTAAGTTTCCCACAGCTTCAACTTCATTTCTGGCAGCCAGTAAGGAAGTAAGCAAGTTCATTACACTGTTCGTTGAAGCAGTAAGATCATCCAAATCAAGCAAAATTTCCCATAGCATACAAAGGATGTCTGAAACCTAAAGGGAGGGGAAAGAAAGATGACGGGCGAAATGAATGCTGGCATCTTGACATCTTGAAATCATGAAATCTTAACCGAGAATTTTAAGAAGATTGTCTTATGTCTTCAGCCAGACCATATGGCAACTGATACACTTTTAATGACTCAACTGCAATGAATCGACGCAGACAGATAGTTTGACGTAGCAGAAGATTTTGGATCATGCTATTGTTTCTTCAACTACCACAAGCTTTTTACAAATCCACACTATATATACCATACACCATACAAATACCATACAAATATCATACTAAATATCATACAAATTCATACATCATAAAAGTAATGTCAAACAATGTGAAGTATTTGGGAGCACTACTAGATGCATCCCTCTCGAAGAAGCTCACAAGAGTAGGTGCTATACTTACAAAAGTGAGACACTATGTACCATTCAACACACGAAAAAGCTTAGTACTCACTACTCCAATGCTATTTATCTTTTGCATGCCTTGCGTGCGGATTTGCAAGCAAAAATGACTTTAAAAGTTCGCATCGCAAACAAAAACAAGTGATAAGGTTTATTACTTTTTTCCCAAGATTCCGCATTGCTAAATACGGTCAGCGATCATTGAGATATTCTTTAATGTCAGCAAGATATAGTTCAAACGACAGCTTCATGCATTTATATCCGTGCGCGCATATTAGCTGTGCGTGTCTTTGCTTTAGAGGCGTTCCGCCTACCTAGGGAACTATAAATTACAAGAAAACTTAGCGTTTGCTTGACCCACAGTTAGCAAGTAATTACGAAACTTTTGTAGCGACATGTTTATATTTCGAGTACCTAGCATATAGATAACTGAACATACTTAACACAATGTATAAGGGAGCTCTTTGGTAACGATTAGCACACCTTCCCATTTGTACAAACATTTCGCACATCTATTTCTAAACGCTTTTTAAAGTTCTAATTGGGTTCAAATTAGTTGTCTAGTCAAATGAGGACTTATCTCAAGCGTCTAGAGATGCGTGGCTCAATGCAGAGAGTCATATAGTGAGATGCATGTCACACAATCATACGTACCCATGCATGACACTCGAGCCCCTTACTTGACATCATCAAAGATGAGCATGAAAAACAGAGCGCAACTAGATAGACTTTGCATACATTTACAAGCTCTAAAATGAAACCCTTGCGTTACTTTCTGTAGGTCGCATGCTTTTCTTTTTCTTTTTCTTTTTCTTTTTTTTTTTTTTTTTTTTGCTTTATGTCTGACAAGGATAAGAGCGTTCCCAGGTACCACTTCAACGAACGCTTCTAACTCAATTATTACAACTGTTATTTCAGGCAAGATCTGAACTACCACTGAATTCTTCAAGCACCAAGACGCGCTGGAGACGGCAGACCAACAACGAGAGCCTTAATGCAGCGGTCAGCGGTGGGCAAGCAGGGTGAGACAATTCAGACAGGTCGATTTGGGGCAACCCAGCTTGGCAAATCTCATTACAAAGACCGGACCAACAACTATGAGTTCGGCCCCCTTGAGGCGCGTCTTCATGTAACAGGGAAAGTGCGAAGCTAGATCGATCGTCAGAGCATAGACGAGTCGTCCCAGCCTCCTTTGTGACCAGGTATGGTGCTCTTTAACACCATGGTCAATTAACAACCGCTATTTGGCTACATTTGGTGTCACAAGCGATCGACAGGCTGCGCGTTCGGGGATACTCATGGTTCCTCACAACAACAACAAAAAGAAGAAGAAGAAGAAGAAGAAGAAGAACAACAACAACAACAACAACAACAACAACAACAACAACAACAACAACGACGACGACGACGACAACAACAAAAACAGCAACAATACAACAACAACACAACAACAACAACAAACCTCGGCGCCAAACTGCCACATGATTTGCCAATCGGATGCTTTCCCGCAAACAATGCCAATTATCAAACTTCACATTTAGTTTTAATTATATAAACACAATCCAAAATAGGCCGAGACGCTCAGCGCATTACAACCACGAGTACTTAAATGACTTATAAAGTTCTCACTTTCGAAGACATAGCAGCCGCAAGAACTTGTGTGGCAGGCAAAAGTGCTGCCGCTGCAACAGCTCTCACATCGTCATCGCCGTCTTGAAGTCCCTTAAGTATCCATGGTAGAACTTGTGGCAGCAGCTCAGCCATCATGTCCTACATCAAGGGTTAAACTTCTATCATACAGCAAAATCTACGCACCCCATCCCATCAACAAATCGCGGAGGTACAAAAAGAAGTAAGGTTTTACAGGGAGAAAACAAAAGCTTAACAGCCCATCGTTCCCGCACGATCCTACCACGCTAGAAAATTACGACGACACGATAGAGAAAAGGAAAAAAAGAGCGAATCTTAAACTTGCACTACATGCGGAGTTTAAATCTAACGCTAGGCAAGCCACGCTATTCAGTATGCTTAGTAATAAATCCAAAACAGAAGAATATAATAAGAAGGAATAGCATGTTTTAAAACCAAGAAGGACTCGTGTACAAGACATATCAAATAAGGGGGTGGCCCTCAAAGTACAAACCATTTTAACAGCAAGCATATACTTCAAGCCAAGGAGGCCACCATGACGAACTTGCCATTCTGATTGCTCCTGAAGCTTCAGCAGGATGCCTAAAACCCGACGGACACTGTCGGCGCCCATGTGGAGAAGAACAGCTCCAAGAGTCTGTGCGCACGTTTCATGAACTGGCGCTACCACCTTAGTTTAAAAACGCAATCACAACGTATGAAACATACTTCGAATTCGCCAAACAAATGCATAAAAACGGCTATTACTCATTTCCATGGTGCACAGGGCGTAAGAAGATTGCCAATACCGGAACTACCTAGTTAAACTTCAAGTGGAAAACCTGGAGCTTTTACATGGAAAATCTGGCGCTTGAAGCAAGCAACAACAAAAATAGTCCATTTTACACAAATGCCTTTCGAAAACACTGCACGCACCTCATCCGAGACATAATCGCCAAATCGATCGAGCGCGAATACGCAAAGCAGCTTCAGGGCAGTGTCCTCAAGCCACTCTGCATTCGCAGACTGCATCTACAAATGAGAAATCTAGCACCGGAAATTCAACTCTACTTAACAGGCACTCCTTCCCATCAATTAAATAAAGGCACACCGGGCTATAATCGAAGATCTATAGCTTAAACTAGCACCATGATTTTTTTTTTTTTACCAGGTACCGACTGATTGGTTTGGGTACTTAGCATAGTATTTTTATAATGTTGACAGGGCGTTTTTTAGAATGCTGAGAACACTTGAGTACATCAAATCATCTTCAAAAATTAGCGATTTTCAACATAAAGGGAAATCGTCATTGGCATGGAGAAGACCCTTTTATTGAGATTGTCGACAAGATTCTATTTAGGTTTGCCATTGAAAAGCAGTAAATCAAGAACGCCGCCAATAGGTGAAGCGCAATAGCGCAGTGAATCGTCAATCTCGATCTAAGCTTGTACGATCACCTGAGCCGCTGTGGTGAAAGACGGGTTCATCAAATAAACCAAATAAGCATGCAACTAATAGCTCTACTTCATGAAACAACCGTATCGCCTACATCAGCTAAATCCAGCATTCCCAAAGCTGATTTAACCGAAAACCTGAATGTCTTTAGAACGCTTAGTCACGGCACTTTCTACTTTCCGATCAGACTGAGGAGCACTGAAGCCAACTAGTCCACTACGACCTTGGAAAAGGACATACGCCTTTCAAGCAGAGGATCAAGAAGACCCGGTATGTAACAAGAATTTAATTGCTTTCTGCAAATCCGCACAACAGGTCTAGCCACAAGATATTTGAAATACCTGCAGTAGCACAACAGACCTGAAGGCGCGTGAGCCGCGAAAAAGGCAACAGAGAGGATGCACACAAGTGCTAAGCAGTATAGATTTTTAAAAATTGCGCAGACCGCTACAGCATTGCGTGTCGTACCTTGAAGCGAGGGGTATCTTTTTCTTTGCCAGCTCCATCTCCATGCAACTTGACGATTTCACGCAGGGCAGATGCAGCGCCGTGTCGAACCTCCACACAAAAATATCCACAGATCAGACGCTGAGCAAGACAATTTCATAAACCCTATTGCCAAAACCGGACCTAAAATAGCACAAATAATCAATGGTACAAAGCATGCCCGAGTATAAGCATGAGATCTCCAACAGAAACATTTATGTTGGTTCTATAAACAAATTCATGGAAAACAAACCTCCCATGATGGATGGAACAGCTCATTACAAAGCAGAAAGCAGAAGCTTTCAAACGGCCATTCGTCCATCTATAAATAAGCCATATTAGTCAAGGAAAACATTAGAGAGTTACAGACAATTTAAAAGATGGGATGCTTAATAGCAAGTTGCTGAGTATGAAAGACATCCTCAGGAAACTGAAAAAAAAATCATTGAATAAACCAGCGCAACTTCAGATGACCGGCAGAGAAGACTTTCCGAGGTTTCCGACGAATAAAAATTGCCAATCAACTTTAATCTCTTCATTTTTTCCTATATCATCTTAATAGTTGTCTTGTTAATGCAGCCAAAACAGAACCTTGCTTCAGCTTATGCAAATTTCCCATTCCTAAGGTAAAACCAGCTAAATTTCATGGAGGAAACGACACAGTCCGCTAGGCGCTGTAACCATGTGACCCAAAGCAAAATTTTGGCGCTTGCACAGCAGTAAAGTTTTACACATTTTTGATCCGGCCTTTCACAAGTATACGTTCGAAGTTAAAAGAGAATAACGAAAAAAATCTACTTGCAGCAAGACTATTAAGCAAGCCACCTCGTCAAGCAAGACACCTTCCTCCGCAACACTGTCGATAAGAATCTTGCTATCATCTGATGGCTGCTCAACGACAACACTCTGCGTGCGACGCATCCGTTTTGTAGGCGGTTCATTCTCCTGTGAGGTACTGCTAGGATAAACATAAACGCTGACAATTCTTGAGGGGCATATGTCACAAGCAAGAAAACCAAAAAAAGATTACTAATAACTTCATTAAACGTCGTCATCTTACTAAGACTTGACATAAATTAACTAATGGTTTGACTTCCTTAACGACTCGGGTGCATGCTCTTGCTTCCATTGTGCTAACGTCCAGAACATGTGATGCTATTCCCGCATCTGGTAACCAACAACAGCACATAAAGCCAGTTCTAACAATCATGAGAATACATTTAAACTTGATGAGGACAAAAACTTTCTTTCTAACATTAAACGGTCGCATAGCGCACGGTCAGTTTTAAAACATACAATTTTTTTACTTATATCAATGTGTCGAGCAAAATCTGATAGAACTAGATGAATCAAAGTAGTTTTTCGAAATAGACCTTCAGCTTTCTACAGATAACTCACACTCACTCTTCTAAACTTCTCATCAGCATATTAACTTGAGAGGCTGGCAAAAGGCAACCTTGGTTACATCACAAGGAGACATAACTAGAGGACGCAACGGAGCAAAGAAAAAACGGAGGAGTTTTTTGTCACGACTCCTTCTACTTAAGAATTGCCAAGCGCATCTGACTCCTACCACCGATAAACACGGAAAAGCAAGATTGCAACATAGGCTTGCAGATTTAGGAAATGCGAAACTCATTGTGGCAGCCATCGCACACGCGCCAGCAAGGGCTCGCAGGTAGCTCCCTACGGCTCAGCACAGAAAGCGCAGCAGTGAATGCGGCAGCCACGAAACAAGAGTAAAGGGCACGAGACACCAGTTTTAATTGTTAACAGTATTTAAGTGAAAAGACGGCGTGCGTACATGTTGGCGTTATCTTGCTTGTCTTTGGACAACTGCTTAGCCAGCAACCTGGCACGTCTCTTAGCTCGATTCTTCTCGCGAGAACTGAGGTCAGCATGGGAATGAATGGCCGCAATCTGAGCAGCAACAAGATTCGCAGCATTCTAAACAAGACCATGTCAGCAGTGAAACAGAAGGACCCAACAAAGGCGATAAAAACTCTACCGCATGATTTATAATAATCATATATTATTATTAATAAACATATAGACAACCTGTCATACATAATAAGAAATCCGTGAAAGTATGAGGTATGCCAAACAAAACCAGACAGGGCGTTTCGGTTGATGAAACAACACTTAAAAATTTCTTTCATAAGTTACGATAAGGGCTGTTATTAGAAATTTTTTGAACGAACTTCCATAAGTGTATTCCTTGCATTGTAAGAAAATGACAGAAAGTTACCTCTGATGGTTGCTTCTTTACGACAGCACTTTCCTTGCGAACAATGAAGTCTTCGTCATCAACAAGCCGATCAATACCCATATCGATTCCGCCTACCATGTCGAGCCCTAGTCGCTTCTGAAGCATTTGGCGCTGTCGCAAAACAGCATCGGAACCTTTCAGACCTAAACAAAGTTAATATAACTATACTTATGTTCTTTGCTTCGAATAAAAGCTTCATCACAGTTCTTCCCAAAGACAAACAAACACTCGGAGAAAACGACAGAGATCATCCTATTGACATAAATAAAAAGAAGTTGTTGAATAACACCGAAATTCTTTTCCCGCCTGACTTCATAATTTAAAAAAAAAAGCACAACTCACCAGCGAAGCTTGAGTCGTCTTCAACATCAAACTCATCACCAGCTGAACCTAGGAGCTTCTCTCCTCGCTCCAAAACTTTGCGAATGTCAAATTCAGAAAACTTCAACTTCCCAACACTACAATTTCCGACTGATTCTACTACCGAAGAGCCATTCTGGCACATGCTTTTATCATTTATTCCATTTTCTAGGTGCGGCTCTTCTAAAGTAAAATATCTGCGTGATATAAATACAGTGACTTAAGACAAAAATAAATAAGAAAAAATGACCCAATATATTAAGTTTGTAAAAGTCTGTAAAAGTTTGTAAAGTCTGTAAAAGCAACTCAGCAATTATACGAGAGCACACCAAATCCCACAAAACCACAAAGTCTCATCGGACCTGCCAGTAGGGAACTCGGTGCTACAGGCGCCATTGATAGCATAACAACACTTCAAGGCAAGCTTATGGGTACTTGCGTCATGCTTACGTTAATGCATATCATGATACAGAATGCCTAAACATCCTCTTAATCATGCTTTTCAGAAGTTAACGAATAAAGAATATGCGAAAATTGTGTCCAAGAAGATTCTGAAAAACGAAACGCATAATTAGCAAAAACTTTAATACCAACATATAAAAACCAACCCAATATTCAAATAAGAGAAGCCAAAACAGTATCCTTATACAGATCCTTAAATCAAGAATCAGTTTCAGAAAGTATCACATTAATTCGGCTAATTCACTTTGTGGATGCTGAATAAACATAAATTGCAAGTAATTGCTAAACTGCTAAATTAAGCTAATAATGCCGCCAAAAAAAAATTTTGTGACCTGTCATTACCTAATTCCTGAAAGCGATGTTGACAAATTTATACGGATTCATACTGATTTAAAATCGGATTACAATTCTAGTTCGTGACTAATTATTGGAAGTCTACAATGCGTCCAAAACGTACAGCACCTTCCCGGAAGACAAGTGTGCAGCTTAAAGCGAAGACTTTCGAAGATGGTACAAAGTTTGAACGAGTTACACAACCTGTTTAATCTTGTCTGTTTTCTTGCGTAGATGATAGACCACGAAGCAACAACCGTGCTTTGAATAAAATTTCTGAACAAACTATAACTTAGTTTAGTCTAGTGCTAGAAGAAGTTAGGATAGCTATCGTCATCGATAATTACTTAGCAAATTACATTATCATTTCCAACATGCTACACAATGCCCGAATACAAACCTTTCACTTGAATAGTCTCAGGATTCCATTTTGGCGTGTTTCTTGCTATGGCTTCGACAGCTTGAGCTGCTGCAACTCTAGTGTCCCAACTTTTACTTCGAAGAAATGCATGGACCTAGATGGCATGTGACCACAAGGGAAAAAAACAATCACTTGTGAGATTTATCACACAATAATATACTTACGGTCGCATTTCTTGCAAGTCGAATATACCGGCAAAGTACACTATCACATACATGCCAGTAACTAACTGAGTCAATTTCACAATTAGTGCAACAAAGATTTAAAAGACTTAAAATTTATCCTAAGTGAGTATCCTGATTGCTTACAAAACACATGATTAGGATTACGGCCTAAAACCTGCATGCCAGTGTTTTAGATGTATTATGAAGGCCCACAATAAAGCCATAAAGATAAATTGAAGGTACACCATGTTCATGCTTGCTTGGTGCATGTGTCATTATCTACCTGAATATCACAATGTTTGCTGACATGTTGATTAAAGGCGAGGTGAACATAATTGTAAAAAATATAATATACACTACAATATGATAATACAATAATTCAATAATAGTAATAATATCAGAATAGAACACACATTTGATAAATGGTTGATAACTTTGACACAAATCTATAGCGCCCCAGGCTTTAAAAATTAAGATTTAAAATTCCTGCTGCCTGTTGAGAAGCCTGTCCTTTTACCAGTAATTAGGAGTACTAGTAGCAGGAGTCTGATAATTTTTCAGCCCAAAATCTACATACAACTTCAATCGAGCTCAACTCTTCATTGCAGGTTGAAGAATTCAAGCAACCTAATCAATGGATGCACAGGAATAAAGAATGATCTTTAACACCACCAACAAACATGACCCGGAAACTTTTCCGGGTCTCATTTTCAAATGAAATTATGCGATGTCTAGCAAAGATCCCCCACCTTCTTCAACAAGTTTGGCAACTCATGTGGATGCAACTTCTGCACTTCGCCAAGTTGCAAAGCCGCAGCCTTACGGGTAACAGGGTTAGACCCTGTGTCGAGAATCACAAGTAGTCTGTCTAATCTAAAGAGAAATGGCACTCAGCAACTAAGACACGTTCAAAAACAAAGCAATTCAAATGCTTCAGGTCAGAAGCTCTTGAGTAAATTTGTTGAGGGTCTTGCCACATACGTCAAACACTGACATCATGCATACCACAGGTATGGCTAAAGACGTACCTCAAC